>WWET01002610.1:107584-118736 GCA_011038615.1 Limnodynastes dumerilii | reverse complement strand
TCTTTCCCTTTGAAGAATTTTTTTAAAGTTAGCTTGCCTGCAAACTTCTGTATATCTATAAACAGTTCAAATTCTTCCACTTTCTCTACTGGGGTGAATTTCAACCCTTTCCCCAAAACTTCTTGCTCTTCCTTTGTTAGTACATGTTCACTAAGGTTGAAAATTCTTACCCTTTCTCTTTCTATTTTGTTTTTTCCCTTCTCACTTAGACGTTTATCTTTCCTCTTCTTTCCTTTCTTATCTTTCTTCCCTCCCCTTTTCACCCTTAGCCCCTTGTGGCCGCAAGGGGTATTTACCCTAAAAATGGTGGTTCCTCCCCCCATTTTGGGGGTTTTGCTCACCATTTCTAAACTTCTTATCTCCCTTCCCTTCTTTCCCTTTCTTCCCTTCCATCTGAATAATGTTGTTGAAAAGCTAGTTCTCTTCTCCCTCCCATATCGCTCTAATATTAACCTCTTATCCCCATGTCATGGAAATTATCTTTCCTATCTCATAATCCATATGGCCTCTCCTAGATATTCCTCTCATTTCCCTTTCATATCCTCTGGACCTCTCTCTGGATGCGTACCTGGATCTGTTATAATGTTTCTTTCTAGACCTATGTCTAGATCTATGTCTGGTTCTTCCCCAGGAGCGATACCCTCTGTTGTGATGTTCCTTTCTAGACCCATCCCTAGATCTATGTCTAGTCCTTCCTTGAGAATAATTCCTTCTTCTATAATCCCCCTACTTCTCTCTTCTTCTCTGTCTTGAACCTGACTTAACTCTTTCTCTAGACTCCCTCTTTTTTATCTCTTTCTCTTTTCTAGGTTCCTTATCCCTGTCTCTCTCTTCCCTCTCCACATGTCTCTCTTTATTATGTGGCTCCTTATCTAATTTTCTTCTTTCCTTTTTCCCTTCCAGGGTGCTCGCCTTCCCTTTTTTCTGGGGTTCACCCCCCTCCTTCCACCCCTTCTCTTGATAGTTCTTTGTGGCTTTCTCTGCCACAAAGAACTAGCACTAAGGATAAGGGGAGAGATGAGAATAGAGTGGTACCTAGTACTAGTCAGACTGTACCTATAAGGGCAGAGAAAGCCACAAAGAACTATCAAGAGAAGGGGTGGAAGGAGGGGGGTGAACCCCAGAAAAAAGGGAAGGCGAGCACCCTGGAAGGGAAAAAGGAAAGAAGAAAATTAGATAAGGAGCCACATAATAAAGAGAGACATGTGGAGAGGGAAGAGAGAGACAGGGATAAGGAACCTAGAAAAGAGAAAGAGATAAAAAAGAGGGAGTCTAGAGAAAGAGTTAAGTCAGGTTCAAGACAGAGAAGAAGAGAGAAGGAGGGGGATTATAGAAGAGGGAACTATTCTCAAGGAAGGACTAGACATAGATCTAGGTATCGGTCTAGAAAGGAACATCACAACAGAGGGTATCACTCCCGAGGAAGAACCAGACATAGATCTAGAGATAAGTCTAGAAGGGAACATTATAACAGATCCAGGTACGCATCCAGAGAGAGGTCCAGAGGGTATGAAAGGGAAATGAGAGGAAGATCTAGGGAAAGGAGAGGCCATATGGATTATGGAGATAGGAAAGATCATTTCATGACACGGGGAGAACAGGTAAATATGAGAGCGATATGGGAGGGAGAAGAGAACTGGCGTTTCAACAACATTATTCAGATGGAAGGGAAGGAAGGGAAGGGAGATATGAGAAGTTTAGAAAAGCAAAGCAAAACCCCCAATTTTGGGGGAGGAACCACCATTTTTTAGGGTAAATACCCCTTGCGGCCGCAAGGGACTAAGCTGGAAAAGGGGAAGGAAGAAAGATAAGAAAGGAAAGAAGAGGAAAGATAAATGTTGAGAAGAGAAGTTTAGAAATGGTGAGCAAAACCCCCAATTTTGGGGGAGGAACCACCATTTTTTAGGGTAAATACCCCTTGCGGCCGGACTAAGCTATACGACAAGACAAAAGGAAAGAAATGAGGAGGGAACATTTAAGAAAAGGTCGAAATTCAATACCCAGTATCTGAGGGGTAAATGGATTGAAACCTTTTGCGAATTGGTAAAGAAGGATAAGTATAACGGAGAAGGAGGGGAATAAGGAAAAGGATATACGACAAAAGGAAAGAAATGAGGAGGGAACATTTAAGAAAAGGTCGAAATTCAATACCCAGTATCTGAGGGGTAAATGGATTGAAACCTTTTGCGAATTGGTAAAGAAGGATGTAAGAAGTATAACGAAAGATAGTTAGAAAGGAGGCAACGTAACAAGAGTTGAAAGAGAAGCCCTCAAGAGTTTAAAAGAGAATAAGGATATTGTGGTGAAATCAAGCAATAAAGGCGGGAGTATCGTTATACTAGGAAAGGGAAAGTATGACGCCATGTGCAAGTCTTTATTAGAGGATAAAGGAACATATAGGAAGCTTAAAGGTAACCCCATAGAAATAATTAAGAAAAAACTAGAAACATTGGAGAAGAAATATAGGGACAATGGGACTCTCACAGACAAAGAAGGGGACTTTCTCCTTGTGGATAATCCGAATATACCGTTTTTTTACACGCTGCCAAATACCCACAAGGATGAGAGCAAACCCCCTGGGAGACCCATTGTATCAGGGATTACATCTTTGACTGTAATCCTTTCTGAAATGATAGATAGTGTATTGCAGCCCTTAATGACAAAAATACCTTCTTACCTTAAGGATACGGGCCACATTCTGAGAATATTGAGCAACACCCCTATAGAAAGAGAGACCTTCCTTGTTACAGCCGATGTGAGTGCTTTGTACTCCATCATTAAGCATGAGAAGGTAATAGGGGCTGTGGAATGGGCCTTAGAAAAGTACGGATATATCCAGGGAAAGAAATTTTTTTATTCTGGAGAGTATTGGCTTTATACTTGAGAACAATTTCTTTTGGTATAATGATCAGTATTACCAGCAGGTAACTGGAAGAGCTATGGGACCAAATTTGCGCCCCCATATGCTAACATTTTCATGTCCTGGTGGGAGGAATTGTGGGTCTATATATATCCAGATGTGCAGGACCATCTGATACTGTACAATAGGTACATTGATGATATCGTATTCTTCTGGAATGGGAATATTGAGACCCTGAACCAATTTTGTGAACACCTTAATAACAATGAGTGGGGGATAAAACTTACATTTATCATCAGTAAGGAAGAAATTAATTTTTGGGAATTAGCAATATTGAATCAGGGAGGTAAGCTTGAAACAAAATCATACAGGAAACCGACGGATGCTAACTCTTTTATACCAAAGGAGAGTAGTCATCACCCAAGGTGGCTCAATTTGGTTCCAAAGAGCCAGTTTATGCGGATTAGGAGGAACTGTTCCAAGCAAGAAGAATATCAGAAACAGGGCAAGGAATTAGTGGAACGGTTTGTGAAAAAAGGATATGATAAGGGAGAGATTGGAGAAGTGTTTACAGAAGTGGGCAATATAGAGAGAAACAAATTATTGAAGGAAAAGAATAAGAAGAAAAAAAGGAAGAAAATAAGATCTGAAGTTTCATTCATCTCCAAGTTCAGTAGGGACTATAGGTGTGTTGAGGGTATCATTTGTAGACACTGGCATCTCCTGAACAATGATAAAGATCTAAAGGGAGTGATTCAGGAGAGACCAGAGTTTATATATAGAAGAGCAGGGAATGTAAGGAACCACATAGTTAGGAGTGTTGCAGTGCCACCTACAACACATCCCAGGATCCTCACGAAAGTGTTCCATCGATGCGGGAACTGTATGGTATGTAAATCTGTTAGGATTCAGGAAAGGAAGATAACAGAGTACAGGGTCACAACCACAGGGAGAACTAAGAAGATTGAGGATTTTCTCACTTGTGATAGCAAAAACTGTGTTTATGTTATTGAATGTGGGTGCTCACTCAAGTATGTAGGGAGAACATCCAGAAAACTGAAGGAACGCTGGAGCGAGAACCTACGGAACATTAGAAAAGGAGAGATCACACATCCCCTTTCAAAACATTTTAAGGATGTCCATCAGTGCAGGGTAGAAGATATTACAAAATGTTTTGGAGTCTGTAAGGTAGAAGGAAGTTGGAGGGATGGTGATAAGAAAGGGGCATTAGCCAGGAAGGAGATGCAAATTATCTTTGAGAATGACACAATGACACCAGGGGGTTTAAACAACCTTTTTGAATTGAAGTGGTTTTTAGAGGAATAGATCCCGCTGCTATAACCCATCTGAGAAGATAAAAATAAAACAAAAAAATGTTATGGGATGTAGGTTAAGTACTAAAGCTATAAGGGTAGGTTAGATATAGATACTTCATTGAGCACTTAAATAGTTCACGTATGTGTCGGTACAAAAATATAAGAGCTTTTTTGACTTTTTTCATATAATATAAGTAATACACGTATTCACCACTGGCTAATAATATTCGGATGTATAGTAGGAGAGATTACAATGCTTTTCTGAGCACTTAGATATTTCATGTGTGTTTTAACACTAATTATAAGAGCTTACTCATATTAATTACCAATACACATAATTATCACTTTATTCACTGGCATTTAGTTTATACACATAATAGAAGTATATGCTCATACACATAACACTGACAACGTATTAATAGTTATACACATAATAGAGGGATATGCACATAGTTTTCATATCATACACATAACACTGACAGCATATGAGTTTTTAATAGTTCACATTTAAGAGTTTGCATATAAAATACAATAACTTCACACTTATCAGTACTCATATTCTCACATAGACTATCTGCTATGCCGCGCTGCAGAGTTCTCCCCTCTCGCTCTCTGCAGGCTCTTACCTTGCCCTCGCTCCCTGGAGTCCTCCCCTCGGTGCAGCTGCAGTCCTCTCCAGTCCTGGACTCTCCTCACTGCTCAGACATCTGTTCCCTGGCTACCGGGAGGCTTCCGGCGCTCTGCGATGATTGGCCAGCTGACCTTTAAATAGCTTCCAGCACCAGTAGCAGGTGCTGGTTATAGTTTCTTTCAGTCTCTGTGCCAGTTCTCTTGCTTCTCTTGCCTTGTGCTATTTGTTTCTCTGCGTTATTGAGTGTCCCAGTTTAGTCCTTGCCCAGTACCTTGCCTCATACCTCTGTGTCTCCATTACTCACTCTCCCTCCTTGTTGTTCATTCCCTGCTTGTATTTTCCTTGCCTCTCCTGTCTGACTGTTCATGTTAACCCCTTAGGGGGTTCCCGCAGTTTGCTAGTGTGAGTGATTGCCCCGGTTTGTTTAGTGAGTCCTGTCTGTCCCGTCTACCCCATCTTGTCCTTATAGTCCGTTCTGTGTTTTTTGTATTATCTGTCCTGGTGTAGTTCCTTCTGACCAGCCTAGTTCCCACTACTATATTCCTCCTGTCTAATCTGAATTTCTCACTAATTCTTCCTATTCCTCTCCCGGGTTTTCTCTAAGGTGCGTATTCTGAGGAGTCCTACCAGCTCCAGTCTATCCCCACCATCAGGGGCTCTGGCAAAAACTAAGACAGACATCAGGCTCTACAAACTGGTGAGTTACCTGCTCTTTACTTTCCTTACTCTTTGGTCACCCTAGTCCCCTGTCAGGGTAAACCCAAGGTACCATAACACTATCATAAAAATAGGGTTAGGAAATCAGACTTTAAAGATCAAAATATCGTGACAGTGTATAACCCTATGTGCGATGTTCAACAGCTCCGGTGGACAAGTGACTAAAAGACCCAGAGGAGCTGCGGCAGGCAATACCTGTCGAAAGAAAAAGAAAACAAAAGTGAAAAGGGATACAGATCACTTTTTAATAAGAACGGATCCACAGTAGGGTAAAAATAAGCAAGTATTAGATCTATAGAAGAACCGGAAGTTAGAAAAAGAAGGAGAACAGTCACGGTAAAAGCCCGCAATCAACGGTGAATATAAGAAAGGGTAAGCTAAGTGTAGATATCGTTCGATGTGAGTTTTTAGAGTAAGCTTTTGCAATAGTAGAAGGAAATAGAAGCTTCTTAAGAATAACAACTGCATTGCAACCAGATAGAAAACGGCCACAGAATATGACGTCACAATCAGGATCAATAAAAGGAGGGATCGTACCTTGAAAAAGAACAGGAGACTGTTTTAAACGCGTTGGTAAGGTCAGTGCAGGCCCTTGTCACTTGCTGCATCCATTTTTCCCCTCACCCTCTCCTGTGATTTCAGGTTCAGGGCCCTTTACCTATCCGGTGTATGAGGAGATTTGAGTATTCCATCTTTGAGGACAAGAGTGGTTTGCAAATTGTTGGCGGATAAGGCTGGGAATCCCCTTCTGTTAGGGGACAGGGTTCCCTGAGAAATAGAGAAGAAGAAAAAGGAATCTCTGTGTGAAATGTGTATATTTTAAAGATTTTTATTGGAATTTTAATGCACTTTTGTACGAAATAAAAGACATAGAACTTCAAGAAGAATCTGGTTTTTAGGCCGCATAAATAAGAAAAATGGAAAGTAGTTATAAAGTTTTTTTAATCCCTCCAAATTTTTCTACACACATCGATCGGCTGACACCGAACATCCAGTGGAGCAGGACTTGGAGAAAGACCACACTTAGACGCTCAGAAACAAGATGAGGACTGTGTGAGTAGTGAAGAACATGAGATGATCTTTATGTGTCTGTAATACTGCACAAGGAGAGTTGTATTTGTGTTTTTTTGGAAGAGACGTAGTTGGAGGAGCACAAAGGGAAAAGGATAATAGAACACGCTAGACATACAAGATACAGAAAGTGTGAGTTAGCTACCTTATGATATTACCTACCTGAATAACAATATTGCACAAGGGCGATTCTTCTTTTTTCCATTTGAGGACCAGGATTGACGTAAAGTGTAACAAGCATTGATGCAAGATAGAAGAAGTGTGAGTTGAATACTTATATGCACATGTGTTACATATAAACAGCACCACACAAGGTTTTCTTCTTTGCATCTGAGGTTCACATTTTGGGCAGTAAGGAGAGAGGAGGTGAACATTCGATGGAACAGAGGAGAACCGATGTGGAATAGGATAAGCATTTATAAAAGATAGAAAAAGTGTGAGTTGAATACCTATGTGAATATACACACCATACACAAGTAACGGTATCACACGAGGAAGTGTTTCCTTTTATTTGAGGTTTCCCCTTTATGAATAAGGAGAGAGGAGGCGAACTCCTAGGAAAGTGGAAAAAGACCCCATAGTCTGATATACTAACAAGAGGGAAGCTAGAGATGCTGGCGGGGGCAGGGCTTAATGGCACGATTTATGCAAATCGCATCACTAAGCCCCGCACCCTTACTCATACTTACCCAGTTATTACTGAAATAACGATCGGGACGGGGCTTGATGGCGCAAATTGCATCATCAAGTCGCTCCCTGGCCCTAACAACACTAGTATTCTGGTTTTGCTAGGCAGATGGCAGGACTTGAGGCCGTGGTTTCCATGAAACCATGGGCCTCAAGTCACTTGAGGGAGATTTGCAGACTCTCCCTGGATAGCGGGAGAACTGCCTGAATTTCGGGAGTCTCCTGGTCATTGCGGGAGAGTCGGCAACCCTGTGGTAATGCAGTTCCACAGTACATTGCCCCACGGATGACGGTGTGGAGGGGGCGGGGTGCTGAGGATGTGTCCTGTACCCCAAAATATCCTGAGGCAGCCCTAGGGACACATATATTTGTACCTTGGCCCATCACTCGTTTGTTCCACCATTACTGGAGCCCTAAGCATGTGGCATAAGCAAACAATGAGATAATAGAGAGATGTTAAACCCGGGTAATCGTATTAACTCCTTAGAAGTCCTTTTATATGTCCTCTCCAACCTGTGTGCAACACCTACCGATGCGTTTCGACCTTAGTCTTTATCAAGGCAGTCAGTGTATAGGTAAGTACTACCTCTTAAACAGATTCCTTCCGTTATGACAAGTGATCTGATTGGTTGTACATAAGTAGAATTTTTTAACCATAAAAAGCAATAAAAACCAATGCAATATAGTCATACAGTAATGGGATGCAAAAATAGTAAACATTTAAAACTATAAATACAGAATATGGCTAAAAGAAAAAGCCGATTCTTCAAATCGCTAAATAGATAACATATTTAGTAAATATTCGCTAATAAATAGATGCATTTGAATCATGGAAAAAGGCAGGGATTACAGCAATATAGTGCAACCTTAATAAAGATAGGCACAATAGTACGTATTATTAGTGCCGTCTTGTAAGATTTATATAGTGAACCGGAGATGGGTAGATGTATGGGTCCCAAAAATATCCGTATTCCACGAGGCTAAACTACTAATAAACCCCAGGGAGAACACTAAACAAATCTTTATGGGTCTATCATAACTAAGTAAAGTAAGGGAAGTCCGTATAGATGCAGCTTATTTACATTAAGTCAAAACCGTATTCAAGAGATGAACGGAAAAGCATAAAAATTGGATATTTCAAACTAATCTAAAGGGACATAAAAACCAGGGCAATAAACAAATGTAGACATGAGCATAATTAATAAAAAGAAGATGCATACATTAATAAGAAGGGAGTGTATGTATAAATATAAAGTATGGCAGGGTAATATTAGGTGAAAAACATCCACAGACCGTGCAAACAATTCCATGAAAAATAACACCCAGAGACCCTAAAACCATCTAATACCAACCAATAAATAATCAGAAATAGTTGACCACATAAAAAAAAATAGACCACTTAAAAATCATTAAAAATCTATACTGATAATAAAGTCTGAAGACCTGAGTGAGTCGGTATGTTAAATGGATAAATAAATATTAAAATGATAGAGCAAAATTAATGGGGAATAAATAATATTAAAATAAATATTAAAATTAAACGAGATGGATAATGGTTAAAACTCAACCAGACCAACAGTGTATTAACTAGAATTATAAGCAAGGTCATCAATGAGTGTATACAGTACCTGGTATTCTCTAGGGGTCTCCCAACTTGACACTTACCAGGCTCATACCCGCTTTGCTTCCAAGATCAGACATGTTAGGGCTTGCCCAGGATGGTATGACCATATAATAACTCATTCCTTATTTAACCAGTCGCGAATACCTTGAGAGATACCACTTTATCTCAAAATCTGTGTTGAGGCCTTCAGGTATGAGTGTTTCCAATTGATATATCCATCTAATTTCTGACTTAGCCATTCTTGAAGCAAGGTCATTTGTTCTCCAATTGTGAAGTTCATTATGAATCCCTAAATATCTCACTATTTCAGAGGATGAACATTTATGTTTTTTTTAAATGATGACATAACTGATGTTCTTCTTTACCCTTATTAATATTGTATAAATACAATAATAATTTTCTCTAACGAACCGCGCTTCCTCTTAGCTGCAGTCACCAATACCTCTCGAGGTATATACCTCTTATACCTCGGACTCAGTAATGCCAATGTTCCTCAACCATAGGAACACCGGATAAACCAGTATAAATGATAAATACACAGTGTTGCATTAGTGCAACTTACACTCTCTGGACCTCATTCATTAAGGTCGATTTGGCCTAAATCGCCTCAAAACGCATGATTTGAGCTTAAAAAATTGCCAATCGGGATTCATTAAGCTCCAAATCGCGTGATTTGTTTAAAAAAAAAATCGCCATGGCAAACATCACTGGACAGAAATCGACAGAAAAAAAACCCATCTCCGTATTCACTAAAGGCGATTTGAACAAATCACCTTCAGTGTGATTTGAAATCACTTAAAATCAAATCTCAGCCAGAGAGGTGCGATTTTATTGTGATTTCACATCGGGACTGACAAAAACACATGTCCGTATAACAGACATGTGTTTTTGTCTGTGTAAAACCTAAGTGCTGCATGGCTGAAAGCCTTAGCCATGCTGTACTGATTGAACTACAAGGATCAGCAAAGCTGACCCTTGTAGTTCTATCAGCACAACATGGCACAACATGGTTAGACTTCTAACCATGCAGCGCTGCGTGTAGTGTGTGAACAAAAAAAAAAAAAACACAAAGCACAAAACATACATTAACCCCTAAAATCATTAAATAAAGTATGCATGTAAAAAAAAAAATTTCCCTAACTATGTTCCCTAAATGTGTGCACTTACCTCTGGTGGTGATCTCTCCTAATCTAAGTGTAATGTGTGCAGTGTATCATGTGTAATAAAATTAATACAAGGTTTGTGCACTCACCGCTTGATGTCAGCATCTTGGGAAGCCTTCTTTTCTTCATTGTAGGATGTCTTCTGTGTTCATCTTCATTGGAGGATCTGGTCCGGTTCTGTGTATCTTCTGCTGTTGACACAACACTGGAAACCTTCTATTCTGCATCCGTGCTGCTCCTAATGACGAATAGGTCAGTGTTTTTATAGTAGGGGCAGTGTTTTTTATAGAAGAGATGACGTCAGCCCCCACTGTAACTGACGTCATCTCTTATATAAAACACTGCCCCCTAGTGACCTAATCATCATTAGGAGCAGCCCAATTTTAATGAATGAGGCCCTGTGTGTCTTGCAGGAAAGGCTTATAGATACTCCAATCTGTCTCCTTCTCTCTCCTATGCACATGCGGGAGCTGTTATCCTCCGTTCAAATCCTCCTTAAAAAAAATAAAAGGGACACACCTCTCTTTGCGCAATAACCAATGGCAAGGAGTCACAAAATAGTAGGAAAACTACTCACATTCGACCCTCCTTGGGGTCATGCTCTTCAGATATATATCCTCTATGTGTATCCGCCTTCCTTCCCGTTCTGATATGGTGATTGTGTATCCCTTCTCCGTTCTCCATTCCAGACCTCTTTGGAAATAAAATGGGGCACACCTCTCCTTGCGCAATAACCAATGGTAACAGATCATAAAATAATCAAGATATTACTCACATTGGAGGGGGGTTTGGGCTACCCGCGCTCCACAATAAGCATACAAATTCAAACAAATAGTGTCTGGTTAATAGGTATTTTATTCAAAAGTAGTTGTAGTAAAAAACTTCGTAGTCGTGAACAGTAGGCAAAGTTCAGTAGTTTAAAAGTGCATTTGAAGAAAGAGATGGTACTCCAGCACTCAATAGTAGTCAATAATAGGATGCAGGGTTAATGCCTCATAAACGTATATAAAAGTACTTTTGTATGTCACAGTGTCTGTGTGGCATATATTTTGCAAGGTAAGGTCCTTGTTGTGAGGGGCAAAG
>WWET01002610.1:78713-95868 GCA_011038615.1 Limnodynastes dumerilii | reverse complement strand
CTCTCACACTGTCACTCTGTATTTCCTCTGTTTTTACCTCTGTCTCCACACAGCTGTCTCTTTCTGGGCTGTCTCTCCCCTCTCACACTGTCACTCTGTATTTCCTCTGTTGTCACCTCTGTCTCCACACAGCTGTCTCTTTCTGGGCTGTCTCTCCCCTCTCACACTGTCACTCTGTATTTCCTCTGTTTTCACCTCTGTCTCCACACAGCTGTCTCTTTCTGGGTTGTCTCTCCCCTCTCACACAACACTCCTTTGCTTCTTTACCTCAGCCAACTGCCTCAACACTCTCTAACTGCTTCCCCTCAGATCACCTCACACCAACTGTCCCTTCCAACTGAAATTTCTAGAAAAATCCACTGCATGCCACTACCAGCTGACTACTGCCTAGCAACAGTTCAAACAACCCAGCAGTCAGAATCTGCCACAAGCCATACAATATTCTGCAACTTTATATAAACAGCAATAGACATTTTGCAACTTCCCACACACACCAGTGGGCACCCCTCTCAGGGGCACCACATTAATGCTGACAGCTCCTTGCTCCTATAGTTTTTACCTTTAACATGCTAAAATACAATTTTTTTTTGTGGTTCATGTTTAGTGTGGTACACTGTTTAAATAGGCTAAATGAAACACTTGTGTGATGCTATTTTTAATACAATTATTGACATTTTTTAAAATATTACTATCATCTAATTATTTATGCTCTTTTCAAAACAGGTACACACTTATAATAAAATATATAATCAAACATTAGATGGAATAACCCTTACAAATCCTATTAACCTGTTAAAAATGTTTTGACTCCATCCACATTGTACATATATCTGGCTATGCTGCACAAAAGACGGACATAAAAGTTGGACATACACAATACCCACATTTGTCTGCAATCATACCACTGGTGATTGTGATTTGTAGGAATTCTATTAAACCATATCAACAGACAGGACCTGTTTTATTATGATTGTGGCAGCGTACATACTCCTGCAAAATTGGACAAAATCATCAGAAACCGTAAGAGGTTGGAGAACTAAAATAAAAGAAAAAGAAGGCAGAGCAGTTTATTGAGAAGGATAACCACATGAAAGTGTTTATTCTTAGTAACCATCTATTGACTGAAATGGAAGAATCCCTTTTGAATAAAGGACTCAAATTACTTTAATTTATTCAATACTCACGTTGACTTACATAAATTTATAAGGAAATTTCCTTTAAAAAAATTATTCGGCCCTTGGGATATAAACACTATACAAAGTTGTTTAAACCCAAATCCATATTTTTTCCTGAAACCCAAAAAAGGACATTTAATACAGACTTTTGAACACCTAGGGCTAGATTTACTAAGCTGCAGGTTTGGAAAAGGGGAGATTTAGAAATTAGCTGACATTCTCTAGTATGTAATAGGTAAGTGGGAGCTAAAATCTGATTGGTTGCTATGAACAACAGCTCAACTTTTCCAAACCCACAGCTTAGTTAATCTGGCCCCTAGTGTCAAAAGATCTGGAGAAATTGGACCTTAAGAATAAGAGAAAGAATAAAAATAAAATACCTTCAGATAATCTTAGCAGTCAAGAGAGAAAAGTCCTTTTATCTTTCAATAAGAATCAAGGTTATCAAACCTGTGGGTAAAGGCAGGAGCATAGTTGTATTAGACAAAAGTAACTATAAGTATAAGCAAATTATACTTCAATAATTTGTCTCCTCTTTTGGAAAAATATTTAAGTATAGGAACTATTACAAGGAGGGAAGACATTTTTTGTGATATAAAATCCAGTGATCTCTGTCCTATATGTCCTCCCGAAGGTACATAAAAACCCAAATAAACCATTGGGAAGACCTATAGTTGCAGGGACTGACTCTTTAATCTCAAATCTGATCATCACCTTTAGCTTGAAGCATATACCAGCATATTTAAAGGACAAAACAGATATTTTAATAAAATTACAAGTGACATGGGAAAAAGATTTTTATTAGTGATAGTAGACATCACTTTGTTGTACTCAATCATTGAACATGAAGCAGGGTTAGAAGTGGTCAAGTATCTTTTAGAGAAATCAGAACTGTCTATAGAAAGGTTTTTTTTAGAGGGTATCAGTTTATTTTAAATTTAACTGTAATTTTTATGAACAAATCAAAGGTCTCCTAGCCATATCAATTTATTTATGTCTTCTTTATATGGTGTGGCTCCTCCTCATCAGTTTGGGAATTCTGTAATCATCTGAATAATTGTAACATCAGACTTTCGTTTTTCATCAGCCCCACCAGGATTTATGGAGGAACAATCACATAAGTGCTACCGACACGCCTCTTTATCCATTTTAGAATATCTTTGGAGACTATATAATACAGTAAGTTATGATTTTTCATAGTTTGCTTTATTTTATGACAAACCAAAGACATGTATACTGGCTTTTAATGTCATCACTTTTTATAAAGAATTAGGCATAATTTCAATGAGCTATAAGAGTATCAGTACACCTGTAGGTGTCCCTATACAGTCTAACATTCCTGCAAATAGACCCAGAGCAGCAGTAAAACTTTCTACTGGATCAAAATGTATTCTTCCATTAATTTCGTGGGGTTTAACCAATTACAGCATTTTAATTTTAAAGTTGCAATTTGGACCAGGCACTATGAACCTTTTTGACACAGAATTTCATAATGGAACTAAACTTTTAAATTCTGTTTTATTGCAAAAACAAACAAACATTTTTGGTTTAGAAATAGTAGGCACAAGTGGTAAATTAAGCAACTACTAGATAATCTACTGCTCTAGGCCTAATATATTTAGATACACAAGACCTAATATATTTCTAGACATTGTAGAATGAAGATCCAGCAAATAGTATAGTTCTAATATATATGTTAGATGTGACAGATAGTATGGAACAGCTATCAAACATGAATCAATGACTTAATGGTCCTGGACTGGTGCAGGATTTTAGGAAAAAGCACAGGAAATCTGTAATTTGCTCAAAGCAGCACTAAACTGCCTCTCTTACATACAGTTGAACTCCCCACTAGTGAAGAGCACACAGAAGAAAATTCAGATGGATCAGCTACTTTGTGTGCCTTTTTGTACAAAAAAAACACCTTAAATCTTAAAGACTGCGTATATGCAATCTACGTAACAAAACGATACGTAGATTACGTAAAATAGTTACTACGCATGCATAGTAGCTATTATCGGCATATTAAGGTTGTATGTGCAATATGTTCGGGGCTGTGAATCCGGCCCTATGTCTGGATCAGCTCCTACATGATTCAATACTGTGGGGTTTAATATTCTTTATCTTTTAATTATTTTGTTTTGAGTTGTATATAAAGTCTTAAGGGTTGTGTTTTAATTGTGTATCGGTAGAACAGGATTTTCAAGTGGTGCACAAAAACCCCTGCATCCGTGAGCTGATTAAAGGGGATGACCACTCTCCCCTGGATTCCAAACAATTATTCCCACAGAAAGGGGTCTAATAGTTATAACATAAATAATACAATATTACAATATCAGGAGTCTCTTTTTCCTTCAGATTACCAGAAGAATTCTACCAGATGGCGTCCTCTCCGTTCCTCTCACTCGTATCCGTATGTGGAGATATCAACAAGAAGGCAGAATCATAGCACAACAGAGTTTACACAGTATACCAATCAGAGACTATTACACTTATACAAAAATCCTCTTGATGTCGTGCAAACTCCTCCTCCTCTACGTGTCCCTCCTTCCTCGTTTATTCCTTACTTCCACTCGAAAATCATGTAGCAATAATAAGAAAAGATCCTGTGTAGTCTGTTACTACTTTAAAGCGCAACAATAAGACATACACTTACACTCTTTTCGTCTTACTTCAAAAAGCCTATCAAACGTTATCTGTGCCTTCTACTGTCTCTCTAGTCGATATATTCCTCCTCATAAAGGGGGACACAAAACGACAGCCCCAAATGTGCAGTGTGTTTAGGAAAGACAATAGGGGTACAACGAAATATACTCACAAAACACTCCTCTTGAGTGTGTGCCTCTCAACTCAATATCCCACAGGTATGGTCTCAGCTCCTTATGTCCGTCCAACGGGCTTACGTCCGAATTACCTGCAAAATCCTCTATCCGGGACCCTAATACTCATATGGAAGAAAAACCAGACACAGATGGTGCAGTATGTCAAATCCCGCAAAACAAGAGTGTAAAAAGTTTGCACTCACAAGTGGTTCCTCTTAAACGTATGCCTCTCAACACATAAGTGTTCCTCTCAGGTACTCCACACTTGTTGTCTTCGTTCAGCAGCAGTAACCCAAATGAGATCAATTCAGTCAAATTCCTTTTTCAAAGGAGGATCCTAGTTTTTCTAGTAATCTTTTATAATACGAAGGTTTACCGACCCAACCATATTCTCTCCATTTTTAATGTTGTACAGACTTTTACAATAAAAAACAATACAACAGGCAGCAGAGTGCGTGTCCCTCAGACACTCTGGTATAACTAGTAGTCCTTAAACTTTCACCATATCACCAGGACCCGGGTATCCCATGGAAATATTAAAAAGTTCAAAAAGTCCAAATAGAGTTTCTTTACCAGACCGACGGTGTAGATCTGCTCCACTGCTGCTATCAATGAGTACCAATGCGTTTCTACAAACTAATGTTTTTCTCAAGGAGTTTGAAACGCATAAGAGTTGCAGATATCAACAGCTGATCTCACAGACATCTACTCCTGATTTCATGCTCTACGAGTTATGCCCTGTTGCTCTTTCTACTTACTGCTGATTATATTGTGAGATACACTCCGGAGAGAGTGTCCCTGTGGGGTACTATACCGATTCTTTGGAGAACTTTTAACTACCTACCCTTACCCCTACCCCAGACTGCCGCACTACGGTAATTACCTTGCTGTGGGAGCTGCTGCCGCGGTCACAGGCACATTTAGGCAAGCGCCTCTCCATATTTCCTGAGACACTCCGGAGAGAGAGTCATTGTAGGGAGCTGCATTAATCTCCTGGGAAGAACTACTGCTATTAACACCTACCTGTGGGTTCCGTGCTCCATCTGTTGCCCACGTGAGCCGGAGGATTCTGATAGCACCTGCCTTGATTTAATATCATCAGCCATTTCCCTCACCAAGCTTACTGCCGCCCACGTTACCCATTCTGCTGGGGGAGTTATCGTTGCAGCAACAGGCTAATTAAGGCAAGCGTCTTTTCTCCTGCACCCCGCTGGACCATCTCTTGGAGAGCTTTTGCGTGCAAGTATATTTTAGCTTTTTACCAGCTTATGACTCCTATCAGTGACACTCTCATCTAAAAAGATCCACAAATTCAGTAGCACTATTTAGATATATAATTTTATTCTAACTTATTGCGATATTACCGTCACATCCAAGTACATTGCCATATACCAGCCTCTACTATTAATTGAAAGTATATCTTGGAAGTTTTCTGCTGACATTGACTGACATCATATTATCTTCTCACTAAATTGTTGGGATTCACCTTTTTGGAAGTATATTACCATAATTTCTGCTACATTTGCTTCTGGATATATGTTTCTTGTACCAGCACCCACAATTATTTGTGGGAACGACTCATATTTTCCATCTAATAAGGCACTCACAGAATTCTATGGGACTAACGTATGGTCTATGCCATCTATTACTTGTGTCTAGTCATCTGAGACTGATCTGATTCAGGGTATTTCTCTTGGATGTGTTCATGTGCACTTTGCTGATTTTGATTTTGATTATATTTTATATTGGTGCAAAAGGAGCGGTTTACTCCTTTATCCATTCCCAATGTTCTAATAAGGGAGTTTTTATTGTGTGAGTCTTTACTAATGATTTATAGATAGATGTGCATCTAATCAGCTGTTGTTCTATATGCTTATATACTGATTTTATATTGGTGTTTTGTTAATAAAATTTGGGATACAGACTTCCCTTTTTTCTTTTTAGTAACAGACTACACAGGATCTTTTCTCATTATTTCTACATGATTTTCGAGTGGAAGGGCCTGATCCAGACCTACGACCGCAATCGCCCGCGAGCGTAGCGAACGTTCCCCCGGCGTAAAAACTTTCACGCCCATAACACTCCCATTGATTGTACCTGCTTACGCCGGCTGAACCCTACCCTAAGATTTTCCAGCGTACGTGCGAATTTTCGTACCGATACGCTGGTCATACTGGGCTTAGCACGCCCATACTGTACAATTTAAATGGCTATCCCCGCCTCTGTGTAGTAACTCGAGCGTCCAGACTATCGTCGTAAAAAACGCATGCCCCTTGAGCGAAAAATACGCTGAAAATTCGCTCGCTGTATGCTCATGTCCTTCAGTCGACCGGAAGTTGTCATACTGCACATGCGTAGTGCGTTTTTTTTCACAAATTTTCGCTTACGATGAGCGTACGCTCGCTTGCGGGCGTAGCTCTGGATCAGGCCCGAAGTAAGGAATAACCAAGGAAGGAGGGACATGTAGAGGAGGAGGAGTTGAAACACCACTTTATTTTGCACGACATCAAGAGGATTTTTGTGTAAGTGCAATAGTCTCTGATTGGTATACTGTATAAACTCTTTTGCGCTATGATCCTGCCTTCTTGCTGATATCTCCACATACGGATACGAGTTGGAGGAACGGAGAGGATGCCATCTGGTAGAATTCTTCTGGTAATCTGAAGGAAAAAGAGACTACTTTGAAATACAAGAACTGAAAAGAGACATTTGAAAGAACATTCAGTACTGCAGTGTGGTTTCAAAGGTGATATTGTATAATTTATTTTTGTGTTTTAATTGTGTACAGGGGATTTTATTTAAAAAAAAAATGTTCTCCGTCAAGCAGTTATATCAACCATAAACTTGTGCTGAATATCAAGATGAAGTGTACAGTAACCAGGCTTCTGATCAATTTACAACTATACTGAAATGCCCAGATTATCATTAAACCAGTGGTTGAAGTTCAAATTAAGAAGTGGCGGTATAGAAATTTAGAAGTGGCAGTGTGGACATTTAGAAGTGGCAGTGTGGACATTTAGTAGTGGTGGTATGGACATTTAGAGTGGCGGTATGGACATTTAGAAGTGGTTGTATGGACATTTAGTGGACATTTAGAAGTGGCTGTATGGACATTTAGAAGTGTCGGTGTAAACATTTAGAAGTGGTGGTATGGACATTTAGAAGTGGTGGTATGGACATTTAGAAGTGGTGGTATGAAAATATAGAAATAATAGAAGTGAATGGAGATTTATAGCTTTTTAATGAAATCAGTGGGAGAAGTGGTGGTATGGACATATAAAAGTGGCTGTGTGGACATTTACAAGTGGCTGTTTAGACATTTACAAGTGGTGATGTAAACATTTACAAGTGGCGGTGTAAACAATTACAAGTGGCGGTGTGGACATTTACAAGTGGCGGTATGGAAATATAGAAATAATAGAAGTGAATAGAGATTTGTAGATTTTCTTTGAAAGCAGTGAGAGAAATGATACTGAGTCCTACATTAAACTATAGTGAAAAATCTTTCACACTAGTGCTTGGCACATGGATGTGTACATAGATGAATCAGTCACTTTGGACCAGATCCAGAGCTTACTGTACAATTACCTTATCTCCCCCTTACAACTTACAAATGTAAGTTGCATCTGATTTCAGTGGCTCATGAGCATGTGAAATAGCCTAGCAAAACTCTTATACACAGGTATGTTTTCCCCTTCTTTTTCCCCATAGACAGTACTTACCCCACAATAAATGATGTTCCCATTCTAGAAGTTTGCGTGTTCTAATGGAACAACAGCACAAGCCTGGACTGCTTGTAGATATGTAACACTTTATAACTATTTTTCAACTTTTAACGCCAGAGGGTTATTACCGGAACAAAGAAAGCTTTACTTTGTCTTGCAATTTTATTTTCTAAATATTAGTGCTATATCCTTCAACACTGTAACATTCACTTCCAGACTCTTATGCCAGTTTATTTTACTGGCATGAATATCTTATGATATCTTCTGTTAAATAATGCACAGAATGTATTTTGAGAAGCATCATTGCAGTTTGGCCAGTCTCTCCTCTAGATTATGTGAGTGGATTACAATTCATCTTCAGCAGTTGCTAAAGACTGTAAAATACCTTGTTTCCTTGTTAACAACAATAACATCATTAAGAGGAGAAAATAGATACAGAGGTGTTTATATTTTAGCACAGTTCTCTTCCCCCTCCCCCTCTAATCAATTACACAAAATAACAAAATAAACATGTATTAGTAATATTTAAATGCAATGCTTTCATAAAACGTAGAGATGAGTTCCATCCTTAGCAACCATAAATAGGCAGAACTGTATATAAGTACAGGTGAGGTGTAATGTAATGTATCACAAAAAAAAAATATTCCACAAAAAATAGAATTTTCACTGTGCTATTCTTGCGCTGCTATTTAGTAATAAAAAAAAAATGTACAGTGTATTGTATGCAATGTTTCATTAATGAAATGAAAACAAAATATCTGTCCAATGCTACATACCAAGAGAGGTTAATGCAAAAGCTACCACTATTTGAATGGGAGCTATACAGCGTTTAATGTACCAACATCAGCATTTGATTAGGAACTGCATTCAGTGCGGAATTCAGTCTCTGCATATGGGGCAGGCCCACTCACCATGCGTATGAGATATAGATGGTAGGTGGGGAAAGCTATGGTATTCGTACAGTAAGGGCCTGGGTAAGAGATCACATCAAATCCAGTATTCCTCATGCACAGCATTACGTGCGGAATACTTAAGGTAGGGTGTAAGACTCATATATGGAACAAAAGACAGGTCCGAAGCTCCACACAAACATTAGATAACACTATGTGGCAGCACATACATAAAAAGGAGGTTTAGTTTACAATATATCTATATTGGGTTAAGCTCACTTGCCCAGCATCAAAGGCACCTCCTGCAGTTGAGTCCCTATGCACTATGGGCTGGATCCAGACCTTGTTAAGTGCATGAACTTACTTACTCCTGGGCTAATACATGTTTATTTCAGGGGAGTCATATTTCATCTGTTGCAAACAGTATTTATTGTTGAGAGGTGATGTTTCCTAACCCAAGTCTAAATAACAGTGTGATATTTAAGCTGGTCTGTATCTGTGTGCAGTAAGCAATTTAAATATATATCTCTGCATGCAAAAAATACAATTAACTTGGCTCCCCCTGAAATCAACATGGTTTAGCCCAGGTGTAACTAAGTTCATGCACTTAACAAGGTCTGGATCCAGCCCTATATGTGTACTCAGGAGATCTGTATTAAGACACACCTGTCATTTGGAAAGTGTGCAGCAGCCATATTGGGGAGGGATCAGGCTTCCAAAGTAAAACTAGTAACAGTAACAAAAAACTGGTGGGAGTCCCCACACCAATGGCTGTGTATGAGATGTAGAGACAAACTAAAGTTCCTTTTCGGCTGTCTCTGTTTTGAATGGCAGCCATTTTAGATTTTTTTTTTAAATGGGTGAGTATGCAATCACTTACTTTTTGGAACACCATCTTCGGTGCTCCAGGGATCGATTGCTTTGCCTCTTAGAGGCAGAAGCAATCGTTTTCCCAACCAGTTATAAAGTGGCTGGAAGAGAAAACAGCCCTATCGAAATAGGATCATTCTTGATGGGAACCCACAACCCAAGAAAACACAAGCCGTGCTTCTATTCAAATATATGAAATGTGTGCAAGTGTATATATAAATAAAGAGGTGCAGCCATGGACCAAAGGGACCACTGTGTAACTACAATGAATAAAAGACAGGCCTGGCGCTACATACAAACATTATATAACACCAAATGGAAGTGTAAGGTACTTTTTGCCCCATTCATCATGGGAGATAGGTCATCTATGTTTTACACAAACTAGGAAAGTGCCATGTATAAGAGTGACATGTCCTCTGTGCAGTAGTCTCCAGAGTCCTGTAGAACATAAAAGCTGGCTGCATAGTTTAAGATAGTCTTACTGATTGTTAGAAGCTGCCAGGAGCCTGTTCCCTCCACCTCTTACCTTCCATCCATCACCCGCTGCCAGGAACCGCCAGCCTCCAGCGTCCATGCTCCGTCCAGGGCCTCTAACACATGCCGCGTCTGGCATGTAAACAAAGACCATGTGGAGCGTCGCCATGGCTCTGTGCGGGCGCGTGCTCCACTCTCTGCAGTGTCTGACAGACGCTTTCCCGTGCAGCAGCGATCAGCCAATCCCTTCAGTCCTGTGACAGCTTAGCCTTTTAGGGGCTAGCTGTCTTTATATAGTTCAGCTTGCCCCTCAGTCTTTGCTGGTAATAGATCCTGCCACCAGCTTCTGTGCCTGCCTCTCTATCTCTATCTTGCCTTGTGTCCTGTTTCTTGCTTTCTTGAGAGTCCCAGTCCTGACCCTGCCATTATCCTTGCCTGCCTTTCTTATTGTGTCAGTTCCCCCATTCTCCTACCTTATTGTACCAACCTTTTCTCCTAGCCTTACCTGAGTGTTTGTACGTGTTGGCCCTTCAGAGCCCCACTGGTGTGCGTGAGTGTGTGCTAGCCCCAGTTCGTCAGTCCATTCCGTTAGTCTCGTTTGCCCCCACTCTTGTCCATAGTCTCTGTTGTTCGTTCATTGTGGTTCGTCACGGGTCAGTCTCTTCCGGCCCAGTCTATTTCCCGCTTTCTACTCTTTCCTACTGCCTTACCACTTATTTCCTCCTTTACTTCTAACCTCCTCTCCCAGGAGTTGCCCCAGAGGTCGCGACCTGTGGGTAAACTTGCAGCCCAGACTATCCTCACCTTTAGAGGCTCTAGTGAACACCAAGCCCCACTAGACTCCGTGTGCTGGTCCGCAACTTCCGTCTCTACTTTACGGCCACACTGGTTCTCACCACAGGTAATCCCAGTGTGCCGTTACCGTTCCAACTTACTGTCACGTCTACCCTGGTTCTTAGCCCAGGTAATTCCAGGGTGTCGTAACACTGATAAGCCATTTATCAACAGAATGGCCAAATTATCATATAATATACGGACTGATTTGTCAGAACACAACAAAATTTCACCCTATTATGTAATTATTACAATCAGTGTTAGGTGGTGGGGTCATGGTAATTATTATCGGACAGTGTGTGCACTATTCAATGTCCTTGAAGACAGGTGCATTATGTCAGTTTATGTTGTTTGTTTAGTGTGTGTTTGCTGTTTTATTTTTATAGATAATGTGATCCTCATTACCTTGACAAAAGTTTTCATTTATATTCGAAATTATGCACTACATCACTGACTAGAAAGATGACAGCATGATTCCTAAAGTAAATAACTTCTTTTATATTTAACATTGTTAAATCTCCTACATCAACCCTCTTGTCAACTCTTCTTTCACAATGTATTATTTATTATTATTTAATGAGCACCTAAGATTAAATATGGTTAAGCTACAGCTTTATTCAGATGTCGTGAAATACAAATTATAATTTGAAAGATTTGATATTTTGTCTAGAAGTCTCTTGTTCCACCTCTCTATGTATTTTCCTGCTCTATATAAACAGTTTTCCTTTTTTTATTCAAAGTAGTTTATTATGCAAACATTAAGGGAATAAAACTGGGACAGTTATATAAGTTCTAAATAATGCAATCATGCCAACATTCACCATTTCAAGGCAACTGAAATAGAAACTTATGCTCATAATACATTTAGATTGTTATATTGCTTCTATACATAATCTCTATCATTGTCTCAAACCTCACACGTTAAGTGGTTATTCTTTTGGTTCTTGAGTACAAAAATAAACAAAATGTAGAAATAGTTCTTCTATTCTTACAGTAAATTTATTATGTACATTTTCTGAACACAATTTAAAAAATAAAATAAAAAATGTAAATACTGACTGCAACAATGCACAGGAAAAAGAAACAAAAAACAGATAAAGATGTGATACTATGACTGTATATGAACTACATATAACACGCCTTTATAGAATAGTGTAAACAGCACTTTATTTTTTACGTATAGAAATCCAAATGTCACGGTCACTGGGTTCTGGGTATGAACAGGAATCGCAGAGTTTATGAACAGACTGTAGTATATCACTTCACAGAGAGTACAATGAGGGCCTCCATTTATAGTTCCTACATCACCATACTGAAATGTTTTTCACAATGTACATCTGTTATGTACACGAAGGTAAAGCAGGGTACACATTGGGGCTTTTTTAATCAGATAATCTTTCCAATCTTATCTTACTAGTGTGTACTGTCCAAAGAGCTCCTTATAGACACAGGACACACTTGCAAAAGCAAAAAATATCTTTCCATCATTGATCTGGCATATTAAGAGCTACAAAAGATTAAAACAAAAGATCACAGACCATTTTAAAAGATGTTTGAGCATCTTTTGACAGTAAACACTGATCTCGAGTATAATACACTAAAGCTGCACCCCAATTTAATATCCCACGATCCGTCAAGCAACATGATTTAAACTATTGAGATCATAGGTATAGAGGAAGACTTGATGGGAGGGAGTGTTTGATAGTCAGTGGTATTAATAATATAACCATTATAAATAAATAGCACCTTATAATAAATAATAATAATAATAATAATAATAATAATAATAACAACCTAATACTCTCCCAAACCCATTGGCCCTCTCCAAAGTATAAGCAACATATATCCAATAAAGAAAAATACTGGATATCATGGGGCGCACTCACATGTCCACCACTTACAGTTCTTTATTGGACAAGGAATAAAAAAAAAAAAAATTTATTCATTATTAATTACATTTAAAAAGAAGTTATATTATATCCAACCTATAATCTCACCATATGACAAGTATTATTCAGAGGGATGTAGAGAAGCCAGTGGCTTTAATGCCAGTGAAATATAAAAACAAAACAAAAATAATATATTGTGTAACTAACAAGACAAAATTGTGTAATAAAAAAGTGGTGGGGAGTTCATTCATTAATTTCAAGATTATAAATTGCTCTGGCAACCGGTATAATAATTATGTAGGAAAATCTCTAAGAACCAGAAGCTCAGATGTAATTATAGAACCAAGTACATGATCTGCATAAAGCACTCTTCACCTGTTGTCAAGAGAGATAATGTGAGGTCTTTTAGTTTTAAGACCACTCCCATATTCAATTAATAGTTTCAGAACTAGGTATATTACCTCGCTTTTATAGCATTAGTCAATCCCCTAAGTGTGAGTAATTGTAGGTATTTCTAAATATAATTAAAGATGATACATAGGTCAGTTAGGTTAATATTATTAAACAGAAAATTAACTCAACTACTATTACTATTATTATTATTTGGGGAAATTGAAGGTATGAGGAAATTATATTTCCAAATCTTAGTATTTTATCAGTAATAGAACCATCCGTTTTCCCTATGCTGTAAATGTATTTTTCTTTTAACAGCCTTTATTCATGATGAAATTTTCATCAAAGTTCTGGATGCCTTAAGAAAGTGTGTGTGGGGGGGATATTTAGATCATGAAATAACTCTGTGTTGCTGGCACTAGTAGTTATATTAAGATATTGTTTTAATCTAGCTCTGAACCTTGATGTATATCCCTTTATGAATGATAGTTGATAAAAGATACATTTACAGCATAGGCAAAACAGATGGATTTATTACAACAACTAATAGAATAAAGTTTTCCTACAGAAATTTTCTATTTCCTATATAAAATAGATATGCAATAAAAAGTAAAAAATTCCAAGTTGGAGGGTTATAGCGCTCAGTACTTGTTAAGTGGGTGCTTAACAAGTACTGAGCACTATCACCCTCCAACTTAGAACTTGGGATTTTTGGGAAACTAAGAGGACAGCAACTGGTACCAGCACACTACCCAAACTGAGACATGGAGTGCCACATTTCCATCTAACATAAAAGTCAGGTTGCCGACTTTCTATTTCTCCCCCCTGGGAGATTTCAGAGGGAAGAAAGAGATATCGGTATGGTGGTGTGGCTTAATTTATACAAATCGTGACCTGAAGCCCTACCCCGTGTCCATCAACACTACTATACTTTTGGTCTTGATGATGCAAATTACATCATCAAGTCCTGCCCAATCCCTAGTATACCTAGTGTGGTGCCAGTAAATTAATTGTTAAGGTTAAACTGGTTATTAATTCAAGGTTGGTGGTGCCATTTTTCCTTTTAGCCCCTGGCGCTAAAATTTCTAGTTACAGCTCTGCTAGTAATGCTAGGAATTACATTATTGATATACAGGGCGGTGGGACTTGAGGCTGTGATTTGCATAAACTCATAGTTTCAAGCCCATCACAGGAAGTTTTCTGTCTCTTCTGGGTTACGGGGAGAAATTCCTGTATTTCAGGAGTCTACCGAATATCCTAAAGAGAGTCAGCAACCCTGTTTTAACAGTAATAGGGTGTTAGAAATGTGTTACAGACAAATTGATAATTTAGAATAGCAATTCTTCTGCATAAGGGAACCCATGTACATCTTATGGGAAACAAAATTACATAACCTTGATATAAACATGACTATCTAAAGATACTTGCACTGAATATTAGTGGAATTTAATGTGTATTGAGTTAATTATTTCTATATTTTTATAGGTGGCGGTGCTAATTCTTCCAAGTAAATTATATGATTTTGAAATCTGTGGTATACAGGCATGGTGCAGTGATTAATTGCACATGCTGAATCCATATACAGTTTAAACAGCTTTAATTAAAATGGTTTGCTTTGTGCACAATTTGATTTCCCAAAAATTAAGATACATCCTGAAGTCTCCAGCTACTTCCAACACATCTTATGAATATGAGAAAGCACTATGTTTGCTCGGTGTGGCAATCATATATGGCACCTATATGGCAGCAGCACATCTGTAGATTTAGAAGCCTATATGTAAGTAATCAGTGCTTTTTTTGTAAGGTACTAGAACTCACATCAACTTACGCATGACCAATCACAAGCCAAGCAGCGCCACTAGCCGAGCAGTGCTTGTAGTATTGTAGTCTCTAGATGAATCTCTCTGTCCACTGTAATTTGTAAATAGGACCAAGAGACTCTTCCACACCTTCATATAATTCACCTGTCACACATGAACACATAAATCCTTATAGATGTTATAGTGCTGGTCAAAGGAGGAGCTCTGATGGCGCATGATTAGAAACTTAGCTAACGTGGACATAGATGTGAAGATTATGCAGATGGATTGTAAAGGGGCCAATATTGACATGCCTGTGGCTACATCTGTGTGTTAGGTGAGTAAATAATCCACCTTAGTGTCATATGTCAAAGATTGATGTCAGTGGAATATGCTAAATTAACTGGCATATTTAGACTTGCCTTACTAATGTGATATGCATAGTTCAAAACAATTGTAAACTTCTAAACAAATGGTCTCTGGCACATTGTGGGACTGTTTCTGATGGGACACTATAGTGCCTGTTTATTAGATTAGGAGCTCTAGGATTATAGTATGTGGTGACTTCCAGGTAACATCTCCTATGCGCTTCAATGTGCTTCTTGTAACACTAGGCACCCAAATGGGACATTTTTCCCAAATCTTATCCACTCTTCAACTACATCCTGCCACAACTAGCACTCACCTAGGTGTGTGAGACTTGTGTGTGACAAAGGATTTAACAATACAGCCACCTAATTTGTCAACATATGGATCATTTACACCCCTTTTACCTCAACTCAACATTATACCTATAACTGCCACCACCTAGGTTTGTTTAGATACCAGACAAGCTTTCCAAGGAACCATAGCTTTACTCCTTCTATAGCCACTAAACTTTACTCAGAAAATTGTCTTCCATGCCACAGTTATTTGTTGCATGTAAATAAACAAGGTTCAAATCTATAGAATATGGATTTTGATATCTAACATTCCACACGCAGGACACGGGACTACCTCTGCTCTCCTATGTGCGGATGGTGGATCCATGCCCAGGATCCTACCTTAATGCTGAATTGTATGTAAGCTCTTAGGGTCTGATCCAGACCTACGGGTGCCTTACGGCTGTCCGAGGTCTGTATGGCCGTCATCGTAGCGGGGAGTGCACGCCCCCTGCACTCCCCGCTGGCGGGCGGAAATCTGGACACTTACTTTTCATGAGCTGGTGGGAGACCAATTACATCTGGCCCACCAGCCCCATGTCCCAGTTGCTGGTCCTCTGGTGACGCTACATCGATGATGTAATTTTCATCTGGAGGGGCTCCGAATCCACACTCTTACATTTCATCGATCATATCAACAACAACCCCAACAATCTACAATTCACCACCAACTGCAGCAGAGGCAAAGTTGAATTTCTGGACCTTTACATATACATACAAGACAATAAAATAGAAACTCCCACTTTCCAAAAATCATTTGACGTCAACAGTTACATCCTATCATCCAGCAATCACCACCCTAACTGGTTAAGGAGTATTCCACTAGGTCAATTCAAACGTATCTGTTGCAACTGCACACGTAGTGAAATTTTTCAAGAACAAAGTGCCAACCTAGCACACCAATTCAGGGAAAAAGGTTATCCTGAACCTACCATTCAATCCCCTCTGACCTCAGCTGCCAACACAAATAGGCGGGATCTTCTCAAATACAAAGAGAAACAAACCCCCCCATACCCTCAGACAAAATATACTTCATCACCCAATATAATAAACGAGCCACACAAATCTGTCACATTCTCAATAGACACTGGGGCATCCTACAGAAAGATGAAGCATTATCCACCATACTTGGTCCACACCCTGACATCATCTTCAGAAAAGCCCCCAATATCCACCAAAAACTCATCCGCAACCATATCAAAAAACCACAACTACCACCTGGCTCTCGACAGACAATGGCTTCTACCATTGCGAAAACTGCCTTGCCTGCAAGAATAACAGATATCACAGCACCAAACCCACCACCTCATTTACTTCAAATTCCACGCAAAAAACCTACAAAATTTAGATTTCCCTACCATTCCAAACATGTAATTTATTTACTCACATGCCCATGTAACCTACAATACGTAGGAAGGACCATTCGCAGCTTAAAAGACAGACTAGGAGAACACATTCACAATATACGCAAAGGGTACATAGCACACAGCGTCTCTGATCATTTTCTTAAGTTTCACCAACAGGACCCTAAGAAATTACGCTTTATTGGCATCGAGAAACTTAACCAGGACTGGAGATGGGGG
>WWET01002610.1:41360-68764 GCA_011038615.1 Limnodynastes dumerilii | reverse complement strand
TGTCTGGAGATTCTGGAATCTTTGAATTCTGAAGACCCGGCTAATATATCATTCAACATTAATAATGCCCCTATTCCTGATATTGATTCGGTGGCCAATGTTCCACCCATGTACAAACCTTTCAAATTAAAATCAGATTTTTTTCCAAGTAATCAAAGAAGTTTGGCAATCCAAACTTTTTATAAAAACACTCTAAATGAGTTTAAGAGAATTTGCCTTGCTTCGGAAACAAGATCCTTAAAGTGTGGTAATTTGTCCAAGTGGGAGTTGAGAGAACTGAAGATTCTTCAGAAGGATAAAAGTAGAATTATTAGAGCAGCAGATAAGGGCAGCAGCGTGGTGGTCATGGACAGTCATGACTACCACGCCGAGTCCTTTAGACAATTAGATGACACATCCTTTTATAGAAAATTGGAGGGGGATCCCACCAAATTTTACATGTCGGATTTAAGATTCATTTTGGAATGGGCATTGACAGACGGTGTGATTGACAAAGAGATCTACCAATTTTTATTTATATCACATCCTATTACACCCATTTTTTATCACCTTCCCAAAATTCACAAGTCACAAACCACACTACTGGGTAGACCTATCATTTCAGGGATTGGGTCACTAACCACGAATCTTTCAGCCTATGTTGATTTTTTTCTACAGAGACACGTTGTTAATTTAAAATCTCACATTAAGGACACAATGCACTTCCTTAATTTTGTTAAAGATATGGAATGGGATGATTCTTATTTATTTATCACTTTAGATGTCCGAGCACTATACACTCACATCCCTCACGGTAAAGGGGTGGAGGCAGTTAATTACTTTTTAGATCAAGACACAGATATGGATGGAAAGCATAAAAGCTTCATTCTTGAAGCTATTCACTTCATACTCACTCACAATTTTTTTCTTTATGGTGATCAATATTATTTACAAATTATCGGTACCGCCATGGGCACCAAGTTCGCCCCAAGCTTCGCCAACCTGTATATGGGTTGGTTTGAAGATCAGATGATCTGGAGAGGTGGGTATGGGGCGAACTTGGTGCACTATGTGTGGTACATAGATGATATTTTCATTATTTGGAAAGGGGGGCACCATTTAGCGACACAGTTTGTCACAGACCTTAATTGCAACACATTTAATTTGAAATTCACCTTACACTTTAGCACAAGCACGGTGGACTTCTTGGACATCACACTCTCTGCCAATGGCAACAAAATTATTCCCAGGAACTTTTCCAAATCCACAGATGCCTGTAATTTCCTGCATTATCGCAGTGGGCACTATCGTCCGTGGGTGGATCACATTCCTTTTGGTCAATTTACCAGAATACGCCGCATTTGCGACGAAGACCATGAATTCGAGAAGCAGGCAAAATCCCTAATGAATCAGTTTAGGTATAGGGGCTATCCTGAGAAGATACTCAAGGACTCACTTGAGAAGGCAAAAAAGCTAGATAGAAAGAATCTATTAGTCCCTAAAATGAAAACAAAAGAAAGTGGAAGGCTCAATTCTAATTCTAATTCTAATTATGATGAACAGAAAATTTATTTTATTTCCAAATTTAATAATAAATCCAAAAGTTTGAGCAATGTTTCCAAAAATAATTTTTATATACTAAAACAAGACCCTCTTCTAGCACCCCTTATTGGTTAGAGACCACGGATCATCTATAAGAAAAACAGAAACTTGAAAGATTTATTAGCCCCTAGTAGAATTATGACGTATACCAAAATCAGGACCAAATCTCAGGTTGACAACCAGGGTTGTTTCAAATGCGGAAAGAAGATCTGTCTTACTTGTACATACATTATGGATGGAGTCACTTCGATTCAATCCTATGTGAGCAACCTTTCCTCCCTTATCCGTGAGCACATTACATGTGAGTCCTCCTATGTCATCTACGTGTTGCAGTGCCCTTGTGGCCTGCAGTACGTAGGGAGGACAACTAGAAAATTGAAGGACCGTTTCCGGGAACACCGGAGGAACATTACTAAAGGCCTTACCACACACTCTTTATATAGACATATTTCTAGGATACATCAGAATGATGTTAGCCTGGTTAAGGTGTGTGGAATTGAACATATTGCAATAACAGATAGGGGGGGAAATAGGTATACCAAATTATGTCAGAGGGAGGCCTTTTGGACTTTTAAACTACAGACGTTGGTTCCAGAGGGCCTCAACGATGTAGTGGAATTTAAGGACACAGGGTACTGAGATAAGGAGGGAGAGGGGAGGGGCTAAGAAGGGAAGGAGGGAGGGAAGAGGGAGAGGGATGCCCATTTGGTTTTTATTGACCTTTTTCTGTGTTTCATTATTCCCAATGGATACAAAGGAAATCCTTTTGATGCAATATAAATGTTACAGGCTCTAATGCATAAACAATCATTAGTCTGGGCACTATGTTTGGTTATAACAAAGACTTAGGGAATAGAGGACAGCACTTCCTTTGCACTTTGAATAATTTGGGAAAAAAATTTTTTCCTCAATATGTATGAGGAACATTTATTGAAGTGAAAATACCCTCAAAAGCTAGTTATTTGTGCTATGAATAACCAATGAATGTATAGAGCAAGAACTACATTGGAACTAACTATATGAATAAAAGCTTCATTGAGATATTATCCGAATACTTATTTATGTTGCTAAACGATAAAATGTGGTGATTGTAGCCTTTTTATACTTATATTTATTTATATATATGGAACAATCAGGTGAATTTCTTTGATTACTTCACTTGAAGTACTGTTGATTAATATCGTTTCAAGGTATTTTATAGATCTAGTGTCCTCATAGGGGTGAATTGATATTGTACATAATCATAAATTGACATAAAACAATTTGCTGCTCGGAGTGTTCTGAAACTAAAACTAAAACCTAGTTTTAGTTTTAGTACACTCCGAGCAGCAAATTGTTTTATGTCAATTTATGATTATGTACAATATCAATTCACCCCTATGAGGACACTAGATCTATAAAATACCTTGAAACGATATTAATCAACAGTACTTCAAGTGAAGTAATCAAAGAAATTCACCTGATTGTTCCATTCAAAAGGGGTTGGACCACGCTATACCAGCACTATGCTTTGAGAAAGTCCTCAGGTGAGGAAGAAACGCGTCAGCAGTGCAGATTACCACGAGTGTGCAAAGAAGCAGCTGAAAGTATCAACGCTCCGGAGGTGTTGCGGTCTTCGGTCCTCCATAATATTATCCCGGGTGGCCACCGGTGAGAGAGAGTGTGAGGAAGGATTTCATCTATCCGTCCCTGGACCGCTGGGAAAACTGACAGTACCGGAGCAGTGAGTGATACTGTGGCAGATTGCCAATTAGAGAGCATTGTAAACTGTCATAGTTTGCAAGGGGTGTATGACTCTGTTTTTTACTGGTACATTGTATCGTTTGGGAATAACATTTCCTACTTCGGATGTTACAAAGTGGCAATGTTCCATGATTGGCTCTTCAGTCCTGTACAATTATAAAGCACTTATCAGCCGATTGAATCTCTCCATGTACGGAATATAAGAAATAGTACTGGACTTGATGATCATTACAGCTTTATGCTGTTTGGTGGCTTTATTGAGAAATCACCTGCACTTGTACAACGGAAGTACGCAGCCGTATATCGCTGCAAATAATAAGTGAACTGCAGAACTATAACCGATATATTCCCCATTCTCTTGCTTATACATGCCACATCAATACAGCTGCTTGCACACTCTTTGATTGTTTCTATTTTTTATGTGTTGTGTTGTGTGGTTACAGTCCTTTTAGGACTTTCATATTAATAAATTGTATTTGATATTTTACTTTTGCTGCTCGGTGTATGTATATGTTTTCACATAGGTGAATTATTTTTTCATTTCAAAGCGCTGGGGTTATCCCTATTGGGAATTCTTGGTTGTCTTTATATATAAACCTAATAAAAAAGTTAAATGCCAGATATATATTTGAGATTATACACATTGGTCCAGATTCAGACTTAAGTTGCCTTTAAGTACGATCGCGTAGCTTAGTTACGCACTCTTAAGTTTAATGCACTCCCCCAGGTACTTCCCTCGAATGCATGTAACTTAGTTGATTTACGACTTCCAAACCCTACCTTAACTCTTCCTTGCGTATCTGCGTTCGTATATATCGGCTTGTGGTACGTAATTGTCTAACCCAGCCAATACTGTACAATTTAAATGACCCCCTCCACCTACAATGCGTATTTTCTGCTTGCATAGTGATGACACTTCCCTTTGCATGTAATTACGAATTTGTTATGTACGATCAGAGTTGCGATGTGTAACATCTGCCGTGCGCATGCTCAGTGCATATCAACAGCCAAATTTACACATGCAGCATGTGTAAATTCGCTGTCATGCTAAAGTCTGGATCTGGGCCACTGTGGGTAAAGGGGAGGGATTTAGATTGTACAGAATGGGCTTGGTTAGGCACTTACAAATTACAACGCATTACGTACAACTATAGGTACACAAGAAAAGTTAAAGTAGGGTTCTTAACACGTAAGTCAGCTAAGTTATGCGAGTGGGTGGGTGCCAAAGTCCTTAGTAGTGCATTACTTAAGTATGCTTGCGTATGTAAAATGATCTTAAGTCTGGATCAGGCCCAAAATATATAAGCTGTTTTTACTTTATAACATCAATGTCACTGAAATTTTGTGGCCAATGTTTTTTTTTTTATGCCAATGGTTTTTCATCAACAAAAGTGAGTTGTCTGGGACTTAATTGGAATTATTAGCAAACCTATACCTTGAATTGAAGGTTTGTAAGCTCATTGTGTTACACAGTTCTGAACATTTCAGAGAACATGAATTCTTTAGGTCAGCCCTTTAGGAATTACAACTATTTGAATTAAATTCTCTAGGAGTGAATAATTGGAGTTGCTGTACAATGACCTAATATAAATCCTATCTAATGATTAGATAACATATAGGGTTTGTCAACACTCAATTTGTATATGTGGGACTTTTAGGAGTTCCTTCCAGCTCTGGATGACATTCCATATCTGATCCTAGGAGTGGTATGATAATTTCTTGAAGAGAGGGCATATATTATGTTGTCTTACTTTGAAGAATTTTAATTTATGCTGATTTAGTGAGCTTGAATATTAAAAGTGGTATAAATATATTGTTTATTTTAGTTTGTATATTTTTAGTTATGACTTTTAACGCAATAAATGCAATTGAAATCTTAAATGCCATCCTCATAGGCAGAGGCAGCCCTAGGTTTTATGGGACCCTATAACCAAGCCTTTAAGAGGACTGGTTCTGACAGATGCCTACTTTCACTTCCCTCTTACAGAGTCCCAGCTCCAGGCTATAGTCTGTGACCAGGCAAGAGGTTATTTGTGGCGTACACTTTGGGACCTGTGAAGCCCTCTGAGCCATGGGGCCCTAGGCAACTACCTACGCGACCTATGCTTAGGACCACCTCTGCTCATAGGTTCTCAGTGCCAACATTTTATTATTGATTGTTGAAAAAATGTTTAACTTTCTTATGTTTATATAGATATACATACACACACACATATGTGCGTAAGTCGGGCATTGTGAGCACATTGCACATGCATCAGAACTCTGAGCGTACAGAACTGGTTCAAGATGTGACACCCCTCCATAATATCAAATATATGCAGTGTGGGCAGGGGAGGCATTTAATTTGGACAGTATGGGCTGGATCAGACACTTCCGTACATCTGAGCACTTTGTATGCGTCACTGCATCATTATGGTAGACTTAAGGACATGCAAGTCAGCTAAAGTCTGCATGCACTAGACTCTTGAATGCAGACTTTAGTAACTCTGGGCCTGATTCAGAGGCTGAAAATAAGAACTTAAAGTTACACCTGGGCAAAACCATGTTGATTTCAGGGGGAGTCAAGTTAATTTTATTCTATGCATGCAGGGAGAATGCTTTGCTTTTACATATTGCACACAGATACCTGATCAGCTTCACTTTTAAACTGCTAATTAGACTGGAGCTGGGAAACATCACCTTTTAACTATAATACTGTTGCAACAAATGAAATTTGACTCTCCTGAAATCACCATGGTTTAGCCCAGGTGTAACTTTAAGTTCTTATTTTCAGTCTCTCAATCAGGGCCTCTATGCTTGTGGAAATTGCAATTAAGTCAGGATCAGGTCCATAATATATATTTCGGGCTGAAATCAGATGACATTGGGGATTCAGTGCTGTGATGAGATGGGCGTGTCCCTGGACGTGTTACTTTCCCAGCCCTGGTCACCAATCCTGGACTCATGAAGAACAGCTATAGTGACACTTGTATCTATAACCTCTGCAATATGTAGACTGTGTGTTATATTTGAAGTTTTTGTAGTTATTGAAGTGTGTTGTGTAGCATGTAGTTATAAGATGTGTAATGTGTGATATGTTATAGGATTATGTAGTATGTAGTTATGGCAATGCTTATTGTGTGATGTATGTGTAATGCCAAGCAGATTGTTGGAGTAACAATGGCTTGGGGTCTGCAGCTGGGATAACCAGATCCCATTACACAGTGTGTGATATTACTGACACCTCTGTGTACAGCCAGGTAGGCACATGTGGTCACACACCCCATGGGTTGCAGGAAGTCCATATATGGTCATCCCTGGCTAAAGATGACAGGAAGAGACCAGGGGGGACTCTCCCTCCTCCTCCCTCTACAGGAAACTGGAGGTGTGTGACATCACAAATGACTAGCAAGGGTTAAGACTGGGAGTGGCTGCTCCTTATCTCACATCTACATAAGGCCAAGAGTTATCAGTATCAGCATCAAAGAACTTTCACTAGCCCTTTTCTAGACTTGGTGGGGCCAAAACAGCAGAGGGGGACAACATGCAGTGACCCTGGATTCACTCTCACTATTTGACACCTGTCCAAGGAGCAGCTAATCACAGGTAACCCCCACCTCAGGGGCATCTTGGGGATGGCCATCCTGTCTGTGAGAAAAGGGAGTTTCACAAAAGGACCCTGGATGAGGGAGACTGGGTGATTCCTGGACTGACTGATGTTGAGGTGAGACCTCTGCCAGCCTGAGAGACCTGAGGAGTACCACAAGGACCTTCCACAGACTCCTCTCCCTGGGAAGTAGCTCGCTGGTGCTGTAGAACTTGGGAAGACTGATTAACGCAAGGAGACGCAGTGCCCTACCACACTGGTGGAGAGCATTGGCTGAGTGGCCGGGATCCCCCCAAGACAGTTTTCCGGGTAACAGGCTGCATCTTCATTGTGACTATCCTGATATTCAGACATTGGGAGGAGACTCTGACCAGGCATTGCGGTGCCGTCAGAGGGCAAGTATTTGTGGCCTTGATGACAGCAGCTGAGACGTCAAGTGATAAAAGCTACTTAGGCTAGGGGGAAATGGGACAGATAATGTGGTGACTCTGCCTGGCATTGATTACTGTGCATGGATAGGATATAGTGTTATTACTGTGTATGGCTAGGATATAGTGTTGTGTTCATATTTTATAATAAATTACTGTTGTTTTTTATAACTCCATTTGCCTGAGTGATTAAACGAACCCTATGAGATACTGCGTAAGTGTCTCTGGCATAGTAATTGGGGCAGGTGAACGTGGTATCTTTACAAGTGCAGTTGAAGTTTAGTTAATAAAAGTGCAAAGACTATCTTGCACACTCCACATACCAAATAGCAAGGGAACAGACTGGCCAAACCATGCAGCATGGAATGCTTAATTAATACTAGAGAGGTGTGCCAACCATGGCTAAAGTTACTTGACCCCTTCCCCTTGCACCAAAGTAAATGTTGATCCACACTGCTACTGCCATTGCAAGGAACCCCCCACACACCACCTTACACTCTGGACTATGGCAAGCATCCCTTTTTCTAAGTGATGCATGTAGTCATCCCATACTGGTTGGGCTGATCATAACCAAATCGAGATAAGGTATGAAAATCTCCACAAATGACAATAAGATCTTAATCTTCATGGCATTAACCTTTTTCTGGCTTTCTTAATAAGTTTACCTAACACACGCTGCTCCAGTTTTCCTGGGGCATACATGACCAAAAAAGGGACAGGGAAGGGTATTTGATAATGGATGGAAGATATATGATTGTTAGATATTGAATAGACCTATTTATGAATGAATGGAGAGAGCAGCAGCAGCTCTGTGTATATAATCAGCACTGCCACTGTCTCCCAGGAAGAGATCTTCTGCAGCTGATCATAACATACATGAAGTGGTTGCATAATTTTTTGGGGTGCACCATTGAGGTGGGGTGCTATAGATTTCTTATATATTTTCTACAGATTATATTCTATACATTTTCCTTTTAGAACACATTTATGGCCCTTTCATAGGATATAGGGATTAATATAGCTATTTAATCACATTTTTCAACTGTATTCTGCAGTATGTGTTATAGATAAGAATCATCAAATCACTACATCCATGGCTTGTAAGGTTACAGGAGGTTCTTTTAACCATGTCATCGCCCCCCCCAACTGAATTATAAGAATATCAAGAATTCAGAACTGGAATATGGCTTGCAATGGAAAAAAACTGAGACAATTCGTACTTCCTTGACTCCTAACCAATCAATTTCCCACTTGACCAGAAAGATAGACGTGCATCTAGACTCATAATAATTGGGCTTGATCCAAACTTAAGATTGTTTTACGTATGCAAACATACCTAAGTTATGCACTACTAAGGTTAATGCACTCCCCTGGCAATCATTTTCTACTTACGAAACTTAGATGACTTATGTGTTCAGAACCCTACATTAACTTTTCCTTGCGTACCTCTGGTCATACGTAATGCATTGTTGTTTGTAAGTGCCTAACTAAGCCTATACTGTACAATTTAACTGCCTCCCCACCCAATATGTGTATAATTGGCTTGCGTAGAGATGTCACGTCCTAACGTACAGCGTTACATGCAAGTTACGATGAGTAACATCTGCCACGCACATGCACAGTGCAAGTCAGCTTTACGCATGCCGCATGCATAAATTGACTGTTGTTGTTAAGTATGGATTAGGACCAATGAGTCTATCCATGTAGCTGTTAAGGTCCAATGGGCCAGATCCTGATCCCTGCATGCTTTACGTGCGTGTGGGGATCTGTAGTTACACAACCATAGCGGGGAAAGCACGCCCCTGCACTTCTTGCTGTCGGAAGTAAATCTGGACACTTACATGTCCAGATAGCTACCTTAATTTTTACAACTAGGTCTGCGTCCATACATACACAGACCTAGCAGTAACAGGGCTTCGCCGCCCCCTGTATGGTGGGAATATGGCCAGCGTAAATGAAGCCCCTTTTGCGTACTTACTATATAACTGACGTAAATAACTTAAATAATTGCTGTTGGAACATCTGGCATGCACATGCGCAGATGTTCCGACACAGGGGACTTAGGTAAATTACTACATAACAACCCTTTCAGACATTTTTCAGGATCCAGCTCAATGTTAGAGCAGCTGTTCATGGAATGACTTTCCACAAGTTTCTGGCTAATGCCCGGTGGACAAACAGTTGGGTTGGACTGAAAACATTACCCAGAGACCTCTGCTTAATTGGCCAAATTTACATTGCTGCATTGATGTATTTTTTCTGCAATGAGTTTAAATGCTATACAGGTGTTCACTGCCATGATTATACATTGGAATAGGGGCATATTAGAAGGTCTTCTAGGGTCCTCCTTGTGTTGCTGTCTATGTCTGCCAGCTTTTTTTTGTCAGCTTCCACAGCCAGACACACTCCCAGGCTAATTTTAACATGCATTTAATACAGGAAACAGCTTAGAATGGAAGAAAATCAAAACAGAGTAAACAATTCACACCCCACAGTGATTAGCATGATGGGGTGTAAACATTGCAGGACAAAATCTCTATCTGGCTTAGCTCACTGTGCTCTTATGGCCTTGTAACTAACCCATTCCAGACTCCTCTAGACATGAAAAGGTGAGCCTGCAGCACCAACTCCACAAACCAAGGTGGAATAAAGTATTTGTGATATTGCAGACCCCTGAAATGTGCATAACCACAAACTAAATATTAAACTGTAAGCACTTAAAAATGTATATCTTAACAAATGCATAGCAAGTTGTCACATCCAAAGAGTATGTTTCTGTTTTAGAGTTCAAATGCCCCAAGTTTCACTGCCACAATGATGGGGAAAATTTTGAGGATTAGCAAGATTTCATAGAGAACGCCTGTGTCCACATGACAGGTCACCAATCCTCTTAAAAATATGTCCCAAAAGCATTTAAACTTTCTTGAGATATGCACTGTGCTGTCCATTGAGATCCACAAAAGCTTTTCTAAATCTCTCCACTTTATCTGCTGGAATCCTACAAGCACACACTACAGTGTCAGTTACAAAGCAAAAGTAAGACATTTCAAGAGACTCCAAAATGGCAGAAGATTGTGTGTGCCAAGGGAAGAGCTTGCACACAGACTTGCGACTCACAAAAAGCAAATCAAGTTAGTGGCCCATAGATTCATATTTTGCAGCATCCTAATAAATGCATTTATGACTGAAAAAAAAGAGAGTAAACAACAGATAATAAAGAATATTTAAGTAAGTTTGAGATCCATATATTAAAATAAGTCAGGAATCAGCAGCAAACAAAAGGCAGACTCAACATATAACTTGACTATAAGGCAGGGTTGCCGACTCTCCCGGAATGTCCGAGAGACTCCTAAATTCGGGCAGTACTCCCGGTATCCCGGGAGAGCCACCAAATCTCCCGCAAGTGACTTGAGGCCTGAAACCACAGCCTCAAGTCCTGCCCCCCTGCCTAGCAACACTAGTATACTAGTGTTGCTAGGCACAGGAAGGCACTTCAAGTCCCGTCTTGACCCCTATTTCAAGTAAAAACGGGTCAGTATGAGCCAGGGGCGGAGCCTAATGCCGCGATTTGCATAACCCGCATCATTAATCCCCGCCCCCTGCATGCGTCGCTAGCTTCTCTCCGGGATCTCCCGGAGGGAAGCTGCCAGAAGTCGGCAACCATGCTATAAGGGTACCAACCCCATTGGCCCACACAATCTCCAATGCTTTATTTAAACAGTAGTAAGCCACTATACAGGCTGCTGGATCTATGGTGTTGTTTTTTATCTTTCTACATCCCTCACATTGCAAAATAGTTTCATATGTTCATATGTTCACTTCCATCTATTTTTTCTGTGACTTTCAGTCTTTAGATCAGCCCAGTATGTCCAGGTGCAAGATTGAGCCTGTTTTTGCTGCTACAGGTCCCCTTTGTGTTTTTCTACTGCTAGTTTTTATAGTTGTTTGGGTTATTTTAGTATGTGGCATAGATTATATTTTATTATAAAACATTTACAATTTAAGTCAAATATGTATTACAAAAGAAAAATAATTTGCATGGAAAATAGCACAGAGATTCTAAAATCAATCAATTTAAAGTAAATTGAGTTTCAACAAATTTGAAATATAATGAATGAAATGTTTACAATGATGAGACATAATTGTGTGCAAATTTAGTAACCATAATTTTAAGATATGCACTTTCTTTTAAAATAATCTTACATAATTGAGAATGCTTAAGGGGTTTTAGAATATTACTAATACTGGACCTGATTCAGAGTGCAGATTAGCAAAAGTCTGGATTTAATTGGCAAGTGCACTCCCATGACACTCCCCTCTGACCTATGGAAATTTGCTGCTTCCGAGTGCCCTACCTTAACTTATCTGTGCGTATTGTTGTGCGGATATAGAGATTGATGCATAATATCTGCCACATGCATGCACAGACTGCTAAAAATACGGCATGCATATGCTTGAGAATGTTATTGAGTCTAAATATGGCCTTTTGTCTGGATTGCATTTGAGTTCTGTAAATATATAGAGAACCAAAGAGGAAATTAAATATAACAAAAGTGTACAGAAAATTATTTCTGCATTTCTATTAAAATATACTCTTATAAATTGATGGCCAAAAGGACACAATGCAGAACAAATATATTTATGAAATTAAGCAAATAATCTTAGAAAAATATACTTGTTCAGTGAACAGTATTCAGTACATTGACTTGCAAAAATGTATGCAATTTGTCCCATATCATGTCATATTTTACTTACATAAAAGTTTTTATTTCAGCTAAACATTTTAATACAACAATGTTCTGTAAGTAGATATAGAGAATATAATAACATTTCAGCATAACTGTACCTAATAATAATGTTTTTCTTTTTTTGAGCAAAGTTGCTATAAAATAAGAAATAGCTGTAAATATCAAGATATTCATTAATAAACTATCTTAATTATTTGCCTAAAATGATTGAAAAAATATATATTTATAGATATATAGATATATTTATCTGGGCAGGCTTAATTACACATTATTACAATTACAACGTGGATACAGATATTAAAATCAGGGTATAAAAACTGCAAAGGTGAAAAAATCATGGTGACAAGTATAGACAAGTAATATATGTTCTACTTCCATACTGCATGTTATTTGTTAACTTGATGGGCAGTCAGCAAGTTTAATCAAGTCAAATCAGAAGTTATTACCTACTAAGTATTAATCCAATACTAGATATACTGGGTCTAATCCAAAGGGGGGAAAAAAGAGGAAAATCCATGTTGTATTGTAGAGGGAAGCAAATTTAAAATGTGTTAAGAAAATGAGTTGAGAGGTGATGTTTTGTAGCTTAATGACAAATTACAGTTTAAAAATAAAGCTGTTAAGTATTTCTGTGCAATAGACAAATTCTGCCTGTATTTTCTCTGCCTGCAAAAAAACCGAAATGCATTTCAATACCCACGCTGGCCAAGAGTATAAACAGGACCCAATGACAGTAGAACTGTCATTAGTGTCAGTATGTCCTGGTTACAGGACAAGAGTTGTGTTGCTCTGCAAGTGTTTTTTTGTGTTTTTTTTACCAAAACCCCCCCTTGTAGTATTTTAATGTATTTAATTTGAATAATGTGTTTATTGTGTTTAATGTATTTTATTTATATAATGCATTTAATGTACATTTTATTTATATAATGTATTTAATGTTTTAATAAATGTTTAGCATTTTTTTTTATTAATAGTTTTAATGTATTGCATGTATTTAATGTATTAAATGTTATTTTTTTATGTTAAGGGCTGGCCCTATATTTTATTATGTATGTAGGGGGAGGTCATTACTATGTTGCGTTTGGCACAGAATGACAGGAAATGCTTGTGCTTGTGGTTCTCCAAGTGCCAGCATGCCCTGACAACCTTGGGCATGCTGGTGCTTGTAGCACTACAAGAATCACCATGCTCTATACTTAAATACTATACCTAAATAGAGACTTGTTTACTATTGCCATAGCAATGATAAACAAATCTAGCCAATCAAGTGGTAATGTGAAAAACTCGGGTTGAAAAACAACCCGGGACCTTTCACATTGCCACCAGTCCAGTGTGAGACCATAGAAAAAAAGGAAAATGAAAACAATGGCAACACAGAAGCCCTATATAAAATCAATTATAAAGAGCAAGCTGTGATGGTTGAATAGACCAATGCTGATAAGAAACAAATTATTTAATAAACAATATAAAAATTACATAAAACAACATAGATACCCTTATATAAAATAGGAGACCTGGAGGAGCGGCAATATAGAGCATTCAATAATAGATGTTAGGAGCTATGATACTTAACAGTTCGGGAGATAAGGCATGGACACACGAGACAGGAAATCCACATGGGAATATTGCTTTCCAATTGATCCCGATCTAGTCTAGAATGAATGCCTTTATAGTATGCTCTGGAGTGCTGGTGGCCAGCCCGACACTTGAAAAACCCTTTAGAGTAGGTGCAATGTAACTCCCGGTTGTACTACAGCAAATGATTATTGGTGGTTCAGCGGACCTAAGCAGAGAGTGAACTCTCAATATATTGTAGCGTGGTAGACCTCCGATAGAGAGGATATGCGGAGAAACCGCATGTAATGGTTCAAAGGATTCTTTACCCGCTGTGAAGAGGGAGACTGTTCCTAGATGTATTTCCATCACGTGAGTAATATGAAGTTCAATAGGCAGTCGGTATCCACTTTTCCTGAATGGGTCAGGATAATGGCTCCAGCAGGGCTCCTTACAAGGGTATCTTTGCGACACGTTTCGTGCCTTCAAGGCACTTTATCAAGCAGGGATAAACGTTTACTAAACATTATCCAATTCTCAAGAGTGACTCAGTTTTGAAAAATGTACTAGATAATACCCCAAAAATAATTTTTAAGAGGAATCAGAATTTAAAAATCTAAAGTCTAAATCTAGTAACTCCACACCTTGCACCAACTGGCTCTCTCAAAAGCCGGTTGGTTGCTTTAAGTGTGAAAAATAACCCGGTTTCTTACATTTGATTTCATTTCCCATCGGTCAACCTGGTTCATCTCTTCAGTTACGCAAAACGGTTCCCTATTAATCACTTTACAAATTGTGAAACTAACTATGTAGTGTATTTCCTTCAGTGCCCGTGTCTGCTCCAGTACGTGGGTCGTACGACGTGGTCACTGAAGGAGAGAGTATGTGAACATCGTAGAAACATAATAAACAAATCTCCTACACATAACATCTCAAAACACTTTCATTTGGTGCATAATGCTAACCCTGTGGGCCTACAAGTCTTTGTTGTTGATGTAATTCCACCCACCACTCGAGGGTGTAATTTATTTAATAAATTATGTTGTGCGGAAATTTAATGGATACTACAATTACAAACTCTAATGCCTGATGGTCTTAATGAGGCATTAGAGTTCATCACTTTAGGGTGTTAGGTCTGTTTGTTATGTTATTATACTATTATCTTCTAAACAATTAAATGCATCCATATACTGAGACAAATAGGGTTTGATGTCCACGTTCTTGGAATCTCGTTATACATATGTATATACACACATTATCAGAGATGCGACTTTATTAATGTTCTATTTCCATTTCTAATTTATTATTACATGCATCATTGTTTTATATTGGATAGGTTGAGACCCTGTGTCAACATAGAGTGGGAGTCCAGTTAGGGCACTGTGAGGATTTTGTAACATCATTGGGTATATAAAGATGAAAATAAAAGTAAAATTAAAAATGTACTAATGCAAAACCAATTTAAGGTGTTGCAATATTATATTGATTGTACAGACTCTACACTTGGTTACCAATTTTATATTTATTCTTATATTTTTTTCTTATTTTTTTTGTTTTACTTTATTAAATTTTTTGTAATTATATCACATCCATATGTATATGTATTTACTGTGTTAATAATATCTCATTTGGTGTATTCTTTACTGAATCTGTGTCCCTCCCCCCCCCCTATTTTGGTCCACTGTGTATCGAGGCTGTTGTTACTAACTCTTTTATTAAAATAAGTAACAATAACAACAAAAAATAATTAAGAAATAAACAACAAGGCTGACCTCTTAATAATTCTCTGAAATACTGCCGGCTAATTATTGGCCTTATTGAATAGCTACTAAATATTATGTGTATACAATTGTAATATATTATATTCATTTTTACTTAGTTCTAATAACGGAATGCTGTATTTGTATATTTATTCTTGTTTAACGTTTTTACCAACGCTGATAGATCATAATTCTTGTTTATTTTATATATATAAATTATGCTTATGTTCACTTGCCCCTGGTCTCACGTCATCGACAACCTTAGCTGTTGCATAATTATCGGATCAGTCCTATAAATAGGAGGAGCAATTTGAACGTTTATCCCTGCTTGATAAAGTGCCTTGAAGGCACGAAACACGTCGCAAAGGGCTCCCTTCTAAGGAGCCCTGCTGGAGCCATTATCCTGACCCATTCAGGAAAAGCAGATACCGACTGCCTATTGAACTTCATATTACTCACGTGAAGGAAATACATCTAGGAACGGACTCCCTCTTCACGGCGGGTACAGAATCCTTTGAACCATTACATATGGTTTCTCCGCATATCCTCTCTATCGGAGGTCTACCACGCTGCAATATATTGAGAGTTCACTCTCTGCTTAGGTCCGCTGAACCACCAGTAATCATTTGCTATGGTACAACCGGGAGTTACATTGCACCTACTCTAAAGGGTTTTTCGAGTGTCGGGCTGGCCACCAGCACTCCAGAGCATACTGTAAAGGCATTCATTCTGGACTAGATTGGGATCAATTGGAAAGCAATATTCCCGACGTGGATTTCCTGTCTCGTGTGTCCATGACTTATCTTCAGAACTGTTAAGTATCATAGCTCCTAACATCTATTATGATTGCTCTAAATTTGCGAATCCTCCAGGTCTCCTATTTCATATAAGGATATCTGTGTTGTTTTATGTCATTTTTATATTGTTTATTAAAGAACTTGTTTCTTATCAGCATTGGTCTATTCAACCATCACAACTTGCTATTTATAATTGATTTTATATAGAGCTTCTGCGCTGCCATTTTTTTATTTTCCTCTTTTTTTATCTCTGGCAGGTGGGTTCCTGCTTAAGACAGCTGCGCTGCCCCTATTAGGGAGAGCACCATTAATATCCATTTCTATTTGAGACCATGGAAAAACCCTTCTTTTTTCCCGGTTCTGAATACTGGGTGATTCCACCTGGGTAGCTAAAAAAGGGAACTTTTACATCACATTCAAATACACGTGTTTTTGCAGAGACCCAGGTTTTTGGCAGTGACGGAAAGGGGTGTTAGACATGACCTGCACTACAGTGCAGAGTTAGGACCACCATATGCAGAAAGGCCTTGACGGTGGCTGATGGCTTGTCACATATTTGTGCAAATATGTGTTTGACATTTCACAGACATTTACAGATTGAATAGTATAGTCTGTTACTGGTTTATGGCAGTGTTGCTGGGGCTATTTTTGCTTTGTTTCTGTGGCTAGCAGATTAACCCCTGCCTTTCATGCACCTGTTTACATTTACCTATAAATTGATTGAGCAACTTCAATTCTGTGCTTGTACTATTTGTGGGCATGTCTGGGAGCAGCAGGTGAGAGGGGTAGTTGTTCCACAGCGGCCATTTTGGAGACTTTAAGATGTGTCTCCTGAGGTAAGTTTGGCTCGCAATTTAAAAACATTTATATGTAACCCAACATTGGGACTCTCATTGTAGGAGTTAGGACCACCATATGCAGAAAGGCCTTGACGGTGGCTGGTGGCTTATCACGTATTTGTGCAAATATGTGTAACGGACATTTCTGTGTTTTATTTTACATATAGAACAGTATAGTCTGTTACTGGTTTATGGCAGTGTTGCTGGGGCTATTTTTGCCTTTGTTTCTATGGCTAGCAGATTAACCCCTGCCTTTCATGCACCTGTTTACATTTACCTATAAATTGATTGAGCAACTTCCATTCTGTGTTTATGACCTGCACTACATTTTCTAATGTAAAGTAACCTTTGTTACATCTGTGATCTGAACTGGATCAAGTGCACTTTCCTTGGCATATCCTAACTCTACATTGACTACATGCCTCCACCCGCCATCCCTCTACATGCCCCTAAGAGTGCAAGCCCTGAACACCAGGGTACTCTTCAGTTCTGAGCATGCATAGTAGCAAATCACCCTGGGCAAAAGAGGATATTGCTCCCCCTGGATGCGTGGTCATCTTTCTATGTGTAAGTGGCTGGAACAATGCACAAATTTTATATTTATATTATATAGATATATGTGTTTATATGATATATACATATCTGTATATGTAAATAAAAATAGGTTTATTTGATCAACTCTTTGCTGATTCTTGATTTTCCTATACATATTTGTAACTCATATGCCCATTTCATTCTTCTGTTTATACTTAGATGGATAGACACACACACATTTTCTATATTTATGTGTAGATATATATAAGTGCATCATATTACACATACACACACAACATACATGCATAATATCACACACACACACACACACACAAACACACACAACATGCATGCAAAATATCTCTCACACACTTACTTTATAGATGAGCTGTGTAAACACTCGAGGCGGACTTGAAGGAAATGGAGGAGGCGGGGGCAGTGCATAGCTGCAGCAGCCAATGAGGGAGTAGCACAATGACCTCAACTACTCCCGGATTGGTCAACTCTCAGACACTGAGGGAGGCTTCATAAGCTATATGTCTACATATATATACACACACACATAAAATATATATATATATATATATTTTTTTCAATATCTCTGCAGAGCTCCTTGCCCTACAAAGATGCAAATTCATCATGTGATTCTGACTGACTTAATTGCGCTCACATCCTCCTCCTACAATTATATACTCAGTTCACATCCATTAGAAGTGTGACTCCCTACAGTATACATACTCTGGAAATATTTTTATACTGTACGATGACTATCAGCCTTGTTTAATGTAAGAAAGCAAATGACTCTTACAGAAACAGTATAAAAATAAGAAACATAACTGCAATTCATAATTATAAGACCTTCATACCTTCATATGCTTTGTTTTCTGTAGAGAGAGGCTCATCCTGAAATGGTATAGTGGACATGCCTTATAGTGTATAATGTTGCATTCAGATGAACTGATTACCATGAGTGCTGTTTGTATAATAATTTTAAAAACACCACAGCAACTACATAAAAGCTTGACAGAATTCCTGCTTACCTCAGTTTCTCAGTAAAACCCACCTTCTTTGTTTATTAAGTCATTTAAGTGAAGAGTTAATTTAAGCATGATTAATGAAAATTCAATGCTTTCGTAATGCATATTGTGCTAATCTTTGACAACAATTAGATGCTTGGTTAGACTTACATGAATCCCTTGGAGTGAATCAATCAGTAGATGTATAAAGCACCCAACCATAGCCTCCTGATAGTACGGGCAGTACAGGACCAATTGTGAACCAAGTTTCCTTATCCCCAACTGTCCTTTATTATATTACATTATTATGCCAATGTATTTTCTTTTCTATAATAAACTGTTAAAATCCATATTTACATAGAGTTTTATTATCAGTGATGAGAAAGGATATATACTTATTTGAATAAATTTTAATATTGGGTATATTTTTGCCCTTTCCCATTTTAAAAACCTGTGAAGTTTGAATAATGCAGAATTTATGTTGTTCAACTTATGTGGTCAGTCCACAGAATAGGTATCACCACTGTAACAGGAGGGAAGTTGGTGTGAGATCATGGGGCGATTGGGTTTAGGAGAACAAAGGAAAGAAAATACCCTAGCAACACTGCCATTAACCAGTAACAGACTATACCATTCTATCTGTAAAATAAAACACAAAAATGTCTGTTACACATTTGCAAATATATGATAAGCCACCAGCAGTCTCAATGACTGAATGCAATACTACCAGACCAATTAAATATAATTACAATTTATGCCATATGCCAGACTACCTCAAAACAAATGAATCATGAGATTCTTTTAAATAGAATTTTGCTATATCATTTGAGATTTTCAGATATGAATCACATTAACATATATCCTTCATCACTGATGCAAATAATTTTTTTTGTGATTCTAAAATGCGTAACCACTGTACTTATGGCATCTGCTAAAGTTGATTTTTGTTTGTGGGTACAAATCCACTACAAAGATGTGGCTTTTCCCATATGATAGTAAAACAAATACAAGAGTATTAGTATAAGTGTATAGTTTATTTAGACTAGAAATAGTAACATTAAAAAATCATATCATAAAAAAATAATAATAATATAGATCTTGCAATTAAACACCACAAAAATATACCATATGTGATAAATTGACACATTTATATGTATACCTCCATAAACAATATATCGTCACACTTTTAATTATAACTGTTATTGGCACTCCATTATAGGTGGGGATCCTTAGCAAACAATCAATTGCCAGATGATATGAATCCAAGAATCGTACTGGATACTTCTAAAGCAAAAAGTTATAGATGCACAAATAGTTAATGGTAGTACCAAATATACTTGTCTGTGATTAGATAGGTGAACTTGAATCCACAATATTGTTGGTTGTTAGTAAATGTCCTTGCAGATGTTATATACCAAACTCGTTATACCAAACCGCTTTGCTTATTGCGGTAATCAGTAGAAATAAGGCAGTCTAAAATACTTTCAAAGAGGCAAATAGACAGATAAACTTAATATTGCTGAGAAAGGTATCCAGGTGGTTTGTTTGATTACTTGATAAACAAACCACCTGGATTAAGTTTATCTGACCAGGTATGGATTTTGTTCATGGGCCACCCCTTCCACTGTTACACCAACAAGGAGTTGATTCTGTTACTCCCTCAAGGTGCATTCGGTCCCAGAGGAAGAGCTGTGAGCTGGAGAGGGCACATCATCCCAGACTCATAGCTCTATCAGGGGTAGTCAGTTTCAAGAGGGCCTTCACACAGGTGCATTTCATTCTCAGCCTTTTAATCAATTTTCCCCATTATCACAATATTGAATGTTTGATGGTAGTCAATCAATTGGTTCGGAAAGAGATGGGGGCCTTCTTACCTCTCAACCACATTTGGTGTATTACCAGGGACCTTTTGGTTGGCCGGGAGGCATGAGGCCACCAGGCAATTATGGTATTGCTGACAAGTGTAGACCCGCTCAGTCCAGCTCCCATTCACGTTAATCAAGCAGACCAAGTTGTATACCATAGGTATCACAGCTAGAAATGTATAATTTTCCCCTGATGTGGATACATCTAACGTTGATGTTGTCTCAGATAACAGGTCCCGCTCGCGATCCAGACACCAGGATAGTCGGAGGAGTCCAGCTGATGGGACGCTGACGGGAGAATCAACAGTTTAAGATTCGATCCGTCATGGTCAAGCCCATGTGGAGATGCAATTGGCGATTCAAGGCAGATCTGTAGAAGTTCAGGAAGCTAATCCTGCTGATCCTAGTGAGTCTGCACCTGAGGTGCTAACTGATAATGCAGATAATGTGCTCATCTTCATATTCCTCCTCAACTTCAATGTCTTCAGTGTCTTCCCATGGGCATCCAAGACAGTTGAGGAGGGCAGTTGACAGACACCTTAGAAGGAGGGCTCATAAGTGTTCTGCAAGTACAGCAGCTGCAAATATGTTGCCTTCAGTGGGTATGGCCCACTGTGAAAATACTGCTTTATCCTAAAGGGGTTAGGCCACAAGCCAGGAAAAAAATCATAAAGGAAGATATGAGGACATTTTTGCAATCAAAGCGGAGAGAAAAAAGCTTTGCATGCTGCGCGTAAAAAAAGGAGGCTCTGGGGAGGAGAGTTTCAGAATGCATAATCGTTGGTATTATGCATGGTGTACTTTTGCTGATGTATATTTGGAAACGCGACCCTCAGAGCATAGAGATATTCTACGCCACAAGCACTTGGTCCATGATCTTATGATGCAAACAAAAGGAAATACATAGTGTGTATATAACAAACAATTTGGAAGAGGGATGGACAATAAGTTTGCGGTTCGGGGTAAAGGATGTAGAACTCTGGCTAGAGGTCACACAGCAGGTGGGGGATATTGCACCTAATACACCAGCCACAAAGTGGTTTCAAACCAGGGGGTGTAGAGGCGGCCCTCCTACAGCCAAGGCAAAGTGCTATGACTTCAATAATTCTGCATGCTCTTCAGGAAAGCATTGTCTATTTGCCCATGCATTCTTGCACTGCACTGGCCGTCACCCAGAAAATGACTGCACCAGGCCACACGCAGTGGCAGACACTTGGCGTGATGGCTCAGCCGCAGGGACTAAGCAAGACCCCATCCCCAATTAACCTAGTTAAGCAGTGGCTGCTTTTATATTGCAGGGATTTAGGGTGGGTTTTTGTTTACCCATTGTTGTAATAGTAACCACCACTTGACCGTGCAATTTTAAATCGGCTTACCATTGTTGATATTGTTTTTAAGAAAATTTCCAAGGAGGTAAAATTGGGATGCATGGTGGGGCCCTATCGTGAACCATCTATTCTGGATTTAGTTTTTTTACCCGTTGGAGTAGTACCAAAAAAAAGCCCCAGGGAAGTATCCCTTAATACAGCATATGTTGTTTCCACATAGACAATCTATTAATGACTGCCTACCAGATTCATAATCCCATGTAGTTTATCAATCGTTTGAGAAAGCTTTGATTGTGGTACACCATTTTGGACATGGGGCTCTTTTAGGTAAAAATTGACATAGAGTTAGCATTTAGGCTGTTGCCCCTACACCCCTGTAGGGGCCACCTCGGCATTGCACATTACCTAGATGTTTTTTTTAGTTGTTGGCCCCACAGAGCTGTCCACATGTAACTACATATTGTTCTCTATTATGGCTTTGTTTCATTCCTTGGGTGTCCTCGTAGCTAAAGACAAAACTGAGGGTCCAGACACCAAGCTTACTTATCTGGGCATTGAGGTATATACGGAAGCAGACCTGTGCAAAATTACCCCAAGACAAAGTTAGGCAATTGCATGAACGAATTGTAGGAGCCATGCATTTAAGAAGGATCACTTTATGAAGATAACAATCATTCACTGGTTTGCTCAGGTTCGCTTGCAGGGTGATTCCAATGGTCAAAATATTCTGCAGGAGGCTTGAGTGTGCCTATGCAGGCTTGCATCATCCTCAGGAATGGATCCGATTGTCCAATAATCTTAAAGCAGATCTTGGTGTATGGGATTCATTTTTGATCACATTCAATGGCATCAGGCTGTGGCCATTACCGCCATCGTCTAATGAGGAAATGCGGCTCCTGACAGATGCAGCGGGTAGCGTCGGCTTTGGCGCATACTTTCAAAGTGAGTACTGCACCGGAGCATGGCCGTCCACATGGCGGGTTAGTGGTTTCACAAAAAATTTGATCCTTGAATTGTTTCCAATTGTTGTGGCAATAGAGTTATGCGTCTCACGGTTGCAGGACAGGGAAGTTGGGAAATCGGGCCTGATCCAGACCTATGCTCCTGAATAGCACTTGTGTGTAGCATATTTACGCCTGCGTACCTACGAAGCACTCCCCTAGGACACCCCTTGGTCGTCCGTATTTAAGCCATCTTACGTCGACCAAACCCTACCCTAACTTTTCTGAGCGTAACCGCGGGTGTCCGTAGTCTGCATGCATAGTTACGATGCTTAGCACGCCCATACTGTATGATTTAAATGACTCACCCCACCCTCGAAGCATAATACGGGTTTTGTATGTTTGGCACGCCCCTTTGTGCGTTGTTATGAAGCTGGCACGCTCAAGGCCCATACACTCAGTGTTTTGTTGCATAACATCTGCCCCGCGCATGCGCAGTAAGTATAAATGACCGCTTTTATGCTTAATAAAGAATAAAAATGCTCCCGGGTGTAGGTCTGGATCAGGCCCATTGTCTTCATGTGTGATAATTTGGGAGTTGTACAAGCAGTCAACCAGCAAAGTGCGTCCTCGTTACCAGTTATTTGCCTCTTGTATATCTTCAGTTTGACATTCAATTTTGGGCACATCATGTCCCGAGTGTGGAGAACGGGATCGCGGATGCGCTTTCCAGGTTAGACTTAGCGAGTTTTCGTCTGCCAAGCTCATAGCAACTCCCTGTCTTGTTTGCGTTTGGACGGGCTTAGAAGAGCTTGTGCAGTGTTCACGCCATCAACCTTCCTTCAATATAAGGCATTCTGTGACTCATAGTGTGACTTTCAGTCCAGTGGGGGTGGCTGGGCTAAAAGCCCTATAGAACTCTTACATAAATTTATGTGGAATGAGTATTTCCACGGCAAATCGTGTACAGGTATGTCATCTATGCTTGTAGCCATCTCCTTTTTTAACAGCTTCTTGGTATTGCAGATGTAACCAAGCAATTTATTATCGGGAATTGGCTGAAGGGCTGGTCCAGGGTTAGGCTAGTAGCTATAGATTTCCGGCGGCCTATCACGGTGCAGATTTTAGCACAACTGATGGAAGCAGTTGACAGTGCAGTTCTGAATGAATATGAGTGTCAGCTTTTCAGGGTCACGTTTGCATGCCTTCGTGGATGAATTTCAGGTAAGTGAACTGGTCTCCGCATCCAAGCATTCCCTCCGTTCTGGCCTTGTGTCCGCAAATGTTATAATTTTTCCAGAAGCCATCCACTGGAAGATTCACAGAGGAAAGACAGACCAGGAAGGTAGGGGATGTTGGGTTATTTTACAAAGGCATATTTAGGGAGAGATTTGTCCGGTCCGCCTGGAAACCGTGTTTGTTTCAGTGCGCCCCACTGCCTCCCTAGTCTGGCGTACTCATAGTGACGGATACCCTTTATCACGCTTTAGTTTAAGGCAGTTTTTGCAAGTGTTTGTAAGTTATAGGCCTACCGCCAGAGTTTTATGGCATGCATTCCTTTAAAATTGGGAAGCGTATTTTGCTGCTGCTGAGGGTGCTTCAGCTGATGCGATTCAACAGCTGGGCAGGTGGTCTTCAGTTACATTTAAAAAATATATCAGGCCCTTTTCTTATTCTGATATGTGAGTAGTTGCCTAGTTAGCATGTACCTTGTCTCTCTTTTACTCCCCCGCGTCTTGGTTAGATTCTTGGGCTACCTGGGGATTACTCGTTGCACTTATGTGCAACGCTTTATTCTCACATTGGGCCTGATCCAGAGCTACGACCGCAAGCGAGCGTGCGCTCATCGTAAGCGAAAATTCGGTAAAAAATTCGCATTGCGCATGCCCAGTATGACAGCTTCTGGTCGCCTGGGCGTCATGAGCGAATAGCGGTCGTATTGTGAGCGTATTTTTCGCTCGCGGGGCGTGCGTTCAGTACGATGGTCGCCTGGGCGCCCGTTTTACTACAGGGAGGCGGGGATAGTCATTTAAATTGTACAGTATGGGCGTGCTAAGCCCGTACGCTCAGCGTATTTTGTGCGAATTTTCGTACGGCCGACGGTCGTACCCAGTGTAGGGTATAGGCGTCGTAAGCAGGTACTTTACTATGGGAGTGTTAGGGGCGTGTATGTTTATTCGCACGGTCGAACGTACGCATTCGCCCGTCGTGCGAATTTTCGTAGCTCTGGATCAGGCCCATTGTTCAGAGAATCAAGTAGTTCCACTTATTATAAAAGAGTGTATAGGGTTGTGAGATTTTCATCTTCACCCATTTTGCGGGACCCTTGGTTGCCTCTTAGTTAAACCAGTTATCCTTCCATTGTCCTAGTCGGGCATGGAATTGCTATATTTCCCTTGTTGTTGATTAATAATTTTCTTGCTAATGGTTGTCACCATGTTCCTTTGCAGCATGGGAATGGCATGTTAAAAATGTTTGTATTTTAGGTCATTCTTTCGTGTATTGGGCAAGTCTGAATCCTTTAGCTTCTTTGCTTGGCCATGTTGATGGTTTTTTGAGTTTTTTGGTTTGGCTGGTAGAGCATGTTATTGGAGGCATTTCTTGAAACCTCATAGGGTTTGGAGGTATTCTGCAAATGGTTTGGCCATGGATGGTGTCTGTCATAAGTTTAACAGGGCAGTGAAAGTTTTTCTTGAGCTGCAGGGTGGTAAGGTGATCTCTCATCCCGGCATATGTTATGATAAAGTGGAACTGTACTGGGCTGTTGGCGTTTACCTCTCTGTTGCGGGTCAGGTATTATTTATTGAAAGGATTCTGGAATGTTTGAGAGGGGAGTTTTGCGTTTGATGGTGGCGAAACCAAGCTTTTGGTTCTCAGTTGGTGGTGATAAGCAGTTTCATTGTTTGTTGTTGGATGATATTAATTATATTTTCTTGGCGCAGGTGGTGGGAGAGCCGAGGCGATGTGTGGAGCTATTTCAGTGCTCAGTCGTATTTAAGAATCGGCCTGAGCGGAGATTCATTCTACTCGGACGGTCTTGTTTCCCCGTGGTCATGGGTACAGCCAAAGTGGAAGGAGAGCGCTAAAGCTAGGAGTCATTATTTCCAGTGACTTGAAGGTAGCCAATCAATGTAACAAAGCAATGAGAAAGGCAAGTCAGATGCTTGGTTGCATAGGGAGAGGAATTAGTAGCAGAAAGAGAGAAGTAGTGATGCCCCTTTTTAAATCATTGGTATGCCCTCACCTAGAATACTGTGTTCAGTTCTGGAGGCTATATCTTCAGAAAGACATAAATACATTAGAGACTGTGCAAAGAAGAGCAACTAAAATGGTCCATGGCCTTTGTACCAAATCATACCAAGAAAGGCTAGAGGAACTAAACATGTATAGCTTGGAGCAGAGAAGGGAGAGGGGGGACATGATAGCAGCTTTCAAATACATCAAGGGTTGTGACCAGCTAGAGTAGGGTACCATTTTTCAAAAGAAAAGGTGTGATAGAACACGAGGGCATGATTATAAACTGGAGGGTGGTAGATTCAAAGGAAATGTGCGGAAAAATTACTTCACTGAAAGGGTGATAGATAAATGGAATATTCTCCCATCTTAGGTGGTTGAGGCCAATACAGTAGAACAATTTAAACATGCTTGGGATAAATATAAGGGTATCCTAAATTGTAAACCAAATTGAGGGCAAATAGGGTCTAGGGTCAGTATAGTTTTCAATAAACAAATGGGCAGACTAGATGGGCCATGTGGCTCTTATCTGCTGTCACTTTCTATGTTTCTATGTTTCTATGCCTGGGACATGTTAAGAGTCCTTGTTGTTTAATGTCAATATGTATTTAATGTTACAATGCTTCTGCTTATTTGGCCCCCATCAAAAAGTAGGTAGCTAAAATTCAAGTTAATTGAATAAAGATTTTAATTCATATTAATAAATTATTTTGGCCCAATTCATCTGTTGTTGTCTTTATTACTGATGTTTGGTGTTTCAGAGGAGATGGTGGCACTATGGAGTCCAATACACACATTTGGAGTTTAGATAATTGTGGGATCAAATTTAGCCCAAGTGCTGTTAAATAAACTGAGTGGGATTGGACTTGGTGGTGTCAGCTGGCGTGATGATTGGGTGATTTAAATGCAGGAGGCCGGGTTAGTGGTAGTGCTGGATATTGTTTTGAGGACAGGAAACTGTCTCTTTTGTCCTGCAATTTTCCCTCCCTCCCATTAGTTATGCTTTGCAGGTAATTATCTGGTATAGTATAGCAATAAGCAGTTTCATTGTTTGTTGTTGGATGATATTAATTATATTTTCTTGGCGCAAGTTGTGGGTGAGCCGAGGCGATGTGTGGAGCTATTTTAGCGCTTGGTCATATTTAAGGATCGGCCTGAGTGGAGATTCGTTCTACTCAGACGGTCTTGTTTCCCCGTGGGTAAAGCCGAGGCGGAAGGAGAACGCTAAAGCTGGATTGCTGGGACATGTTAAGAGTCCTTGTTGTTTAATTGTTTAATATCAATATATATTTTATGTTACAATGCTTCTGCTTATTTGGACCCCATCAAAAAATAGGTAGTTAAAGTTAATTGAATATTGAATAAAGAAATTAATTCATGTTAATAAATTATTAAGATCCAATTCATGTGTTGTTGTCTTTATTACTGATGTTTGGTGTTTCAAAGGGGG
>WWET01002610.1:14606-26743 GCA_011038615.1 Limnodynastes dumerilii | reverse complement strand
ACATACATACATACATACATACATACACACACACACACACACACACACACACACACACACACACACAAAGGGTTAATGAAGTCACTCCTAAGACTTTGTAGAATGGTGCAAACAGATGCCTTCCCGGCTGTCTTTATTGAAACTTAGTGTCCCTTACATATAGTGATTTTCCTCAGGGTGCCAAACACAACAATATAGATATCATACCCCACCACACACATATATTTATAAGAAAAAGTTAAAATAACTTACCCCACGCAACATTCAGTACCAGCCTCTGAACCGGAAGTCCATGCAAAGACACCGCTTTCTCTGCCATCCGACTGGCCAGGGGGCGGGCTGTGGGCGTTCACGGCTGTCATCAGCATGGCCGTTGCTATGTTCCCATAGCGCCCCCACAGCGTATGAACAGTTGCTTATGACGACTGAAGGCTACCCTAACTTCAGCGGGCGTAAGCGACTGTTAATACACTGGGATGGCGGCGTTGATATGTTAACGCCGCCCTCCCAGCCTCATTACCCTCCCTCCCCCGCCTACCTGTACTAACTTCCGCGTATTAACACTGGGGGACGCCCCCTCCTGCGTTACTACGCTGAAGCTACAGATGTCGATCCACGGGGCGTTTACGCAGCTACCTCAGGCAACATCTGCCCGGTGCATGTGCAGAACGTCTTTTTAGATACACCGGGCAACGGAGTTCAGGATCAGGCCCTATGTTTCTATGCAATTTACATAACTCTCCTTTCCCAGCATGTATGTATTTTAAAATGCAAACAACATAGTTCTTCTTTATAATCAATCTTTTGACTATTAAATCCCTAGCTTGGGACCATTGTGAGTCCCCTGTCCGAATGGCTGCTTTTAAAAATAGAGACAGCCTTAAGTTCCTTTTCAGCCATTTTTTTAAATGAACGGCTGAGTGTACCGATTGGCGTACTCACCCATTCATTTTTGCCGCAGACCCGCCACTGCTGACAGTCTCTGGGTACTTTTAGCATTGGGGAAGGGAGGTTAGGGTTAGGCTCTTAGGAAGGGAGGGTTAAGGCTATTAGCAGGGGAAAGGTTAGGTTCAGGCTGTTGGGAGGGGGGTCTTATGGTTAGGCTATAGAGAAGGGAGGGTTAGGGTTAGGCTAGGGAGTAGGGAAGGTTAGGGTTAGGGTTAGGCTGCGGGTAAGAGGAGGTTAGGGTCAGGGTCAAGGAAGGGGAGTGTTAGGGTTAGAATTAGGGAAAGGCTATTTTTTTCACTTACCTATTGAAGTGCCGTGTTCGGTGCTCTGGAAATCGATTGCTATGCCTCATCGAGGCATAAACAATCATTATCCCAGCCAAGAGAACAGTTCTATTAAAATAGAGCCATTTGAAGCGGGGACCCAAAACCCCTGGGGCCTCTCCATATGTAGCACAAAACAGTTATATTGTGGTGGATTTAAATTATTTTATAGCTACCATGGATCAAGTTTTCAATGATCCGAATCAATGTGCTACTGCTGAAGACAAACTATACAGACTTCTATAGTGCAAACACTATGTGGTTGATTATACTGCAGTGTTTCACTGTTTGATTACTGACACAACATGGAAAGTTTTCATTCAGTTTTGATGGTGTCTTTCTGAACAAATAATGGATGAACTGGCAAAAACACAAATGATTTTGATGTCTTTATTCAACTATGTATTGAGAATGATCAAAGAAAGAAAAAAAAAAGAAATAAGTGCTTTTGAGATGGACAATAGTTCAAAGTCAGTTTAATAGGGCTACACTTATTTAATAGACTTATAGACAATGAATATATTTCACTGAACCTATGTAAATCAATGTAATTAGGAAACATCTCAGTTTTAATTAAATACTAAAATACAGTATTAAGAGTCTATGCTTATATTGTATTGGCTGAGGTCATTATGACTCCGACTGTCCAAATAAGATTGGTGAATCTATTGACAGAATTGAAACCAGAGATTACTAGAGAACTCAGTAAATTTGTTTCTGTTTCATAATACGTGAACTCCTCTGTCACTCCCCTCTCAAGTGCCGAGTTCTGTCCAACTGTGGATCCATTTCGAAGTACATACCACTGCCCACTTAACTACATACCTATCCCAACCACTCTTGCAGGGATTATACATGCAGATTGAGGTACTGCCCCGCTGGACAGATCTAATACCACAAAAACACCTTTCTTCAGCAAGCAGCTTAAGGAAGTCAGGTGTCGTTACTAATTTGGGAATAGGTCCACTGAGGCTGAATAAAAAAGCATCTGTCAACTGTTCTTTGGGCCAGTAACTCATGAAACAATTTAGCTGAAAATGTGGATAATCTTATAAAGATGGTTATTATATAATTTCTTTATAAAGAGATAATCACTTTGGAACAGACTGAAAAAACCTATACACATGGAACCAGATTCAGAGTTTGAAAATAAGATAGGAAAGTTACACCTGGGAAAAATAAAAATTAGTTTCAGGGGGAGTCAAATTTATTTTATTTTATGCACACAGATCCTGACCAGCTATACTTTAACACTGTTATTTAGAGTTGGCTGGGAAACATCACCTTTCAACTATAATACTTTTTGCAACAGATGAAATAAAACTCCCCTTAAATTAACATAGTTTTGCCCAGGTGTAACTTTTTGCTCCTACTTTCATATACTGAATCAGGGCCTGTCTTCTTTTTTATCATCCTCAGTTAAATGAGCAAAAAACAACTAATAAGACTTTGGAACAATAATTACAGTATTTCAATTGTTACCTTTAAGATGATTGGGTAAACCTTCTACCACTTGCTACAACTCTGTTCAATTTCTCAGGGCCATTTGTGTGCCAATTTAGGATTCCATCAAGCATTTATTGAAATTTTTACAGTCTAATCACCTATCCCAAGCATAACTGATAAAATCACCTTTTTACAGGAAGCACAAGAGAAGCTAACTGAAACAATAGGAAAACCAGAAGAAGCAATGGAGTTACACCAACAGTTTAATGGACCATTTAAGATTATATCTCAGATTGATAAAATTACTGTTTGCTTATAGTTACCAGCTGCATGGAAAATCCTTCCAGTTTTTTAAATTGGTGAAAGGGAAGAATACCTCATTGTTGAAAAGATCCTAGAATATAGAATCCACATAAATAGACTTCAGTTTCAGATAAAATAGATAAGACCCAAAATAAACTTAATGGCAGCCAAAGGAAAATGCGCAAGAGTAGTCCATCGGAGGAACACCAAAAAGATGACTCCTAAAACTTTCAGATCTATTCTTATTGCTACATAGCTCCTGTACATTGCCTTGTGTTTATGTTGTTTACCTGTACAAAGTATGTCCAGTATGTCCAGTATGTGCTAGGTCCAGTATGTGGACCTAGCACATACTGGACATACTTTTTAATACATTTCCTGTTCCCATCTCCTTTGCCAGATTCTTGTGTCATTGGCAGTAATGCAGTGTGTTTGCTGCTGCTGCATCCTACTTGTGGGATTCTATCTTTATACCGACATTGGCTTTGCTCCTGTCTCACTCCCTGGTTTTGTTGATGCTCATCGGAGTACTGAACCTGGTTGTCTATGACTATACTCCTGTTCAGCATATTACCAGTCCTGCTTGTTTGGGCATTTAGCACTTTCCCTTCCATTCATAACCCCAGGAACCCTTGACATTTTGGCTTTTACCTAAGCCCAAATGTATTAGCATGTTCATTTTTCTGGAGTATTAAAATGTGTACGCCAGGAACCTCAGACACACACATTGGGCCTGATCCAGACCTACGCCGATGCGCTGTGCTTACTAAAGCACAGTGTATCGGTGTCCACTCTCCCCGACACTCCCCCTGTGCGGGCATATTTCCCATTGCTTATGCCAGCTGAAGGCTACCCTAACTTCAGCCGGCGTAAGCAATGGGTAATACGCTCACACACGAGCGTACTACCGCTAAGCCATACCTACGTCGGGCAACATCTGCACGGCGCATGCGCAGATTGGCTTTTCAGCCGATTTTACGCTTACGCCCGCCGTCCTAGCGACGGCGAGCGTAGGTCTGGATCAGGCCCATTGTCCCTACACCAACAGGGACAAAACCAGTACTATCCAAAAAAAATCTCTTGTACACAATGGGCTGGATCCAGACTTAGTTAAGTGCTTGAACTTAGTTACTCCTGGGCTAAACCATGTCGATTTCAGGGGGAGTCAAGTTAATTGTATTCTTTGCATGCAGGGATATATCTTTGAATTGCTTACTGCACATAGATACTGACCAGCTTTACTATTACACTGTTATTTAGACTTCGGATAGGAAACACCACCTCTCAACTCTAATACTGTTTGCAAAAGATGAAATATGACTCCCTTGCAATCAACATGGTTTAGACCAGAAGTAACTAAGTTCAAGCACTTAACTAGGTCTGGATCCAGCCCAATGTCTCTATAGCAAAAACACTAATATTCAATGCATACAGTAGGTCACAAAAGCAACAATACACTAATTGCAGCTCAAAATATGAAATGAGAAAAGAAAAGAAAGTAAAAGAAAGTGAAGAAGAAAAAAAACACACAACAAAGCATCAATTATCCTGATCCTGAAGAAATTCAGATAGCAACCCAACTCAAAGAACAGTTCTTTATGCCAATATTAATCTTTAGGAGAAAAAGGTATCAATAAAAGACCGCAATAGGGTTGTATCAGTAAACAAACTCGACGAGTGTCTGCCCAGTGCAACATTCCCCCTCCCCCGCCAAATTTCTGTTGCAATGTAGCTCTACCAATCAGAAGACTCTCTCTCTGGGAGTTACAAGGGTGATGGTTGCCAAGCAGTTGTCGAAACAAAGCTGGTCAGCCTGCATTGAGTATGCTTAGGTGTTCAAAATAGGTAAGCAAGAAACACACTGCAAGATTCAACCACACAAAAAAATAATAGCCCAATATTTACAAAGCAAAACTATGTACAAGACAAATTAAGTTTCTCAGTGAGACCATTGGGTGCTAATGACTTCAACAGATAAATTAAGACTCTTGCATAACATGAGTGTCTCAATGTAACCTCCTCTTCTTAGAAGAGATTGGGGTGTTTGTGCAACTGGCAGGCAGTGAAAGTTATTCAAAGTATATTTATTGTCGACAAAATGCCTCGCCACAGAAGGCATCTTTGCATTCACAACTGTAATAACTTTTTTAATAGATGAACGATGTAAGCACCAATATATGCTACCGAATTTATGCATCTACTGTCTCACAATACAGCAGGGAACACCCTACATTTTTTTTTACATTATTAAAATTCATAGATAATCATGTGTTTTAAACAGTATATAGTTGCAGCTGTGATGACCCTTTTCGGCAATATACAGCCAAAAGATTAATCTCTGCTGTACCATTGGCAACACCTAGTTAAAAGTGAATTAAAATCTCTGAACGGGTACAATGTTTTCTAACTGAAGACTGCTGAAAGTGATGGCAGTTGGCACTTCATTGCCGCCAAGTGATCTGTCTAAAAGCTGATCATCAAAGCAGCGAACAACACCCTTTTCAACAATATGTGATCAGTGCCAAAGGATTTTTGATTTGATCTTTTAAACTGCTAGTTTTACCAATCAATGATGGAAAGATGTCAGAAGAACAGATGGTAAAGAAAGCAGAAAATCACAGAGCTGCGGGAAAAACATGTGTAGCATGTACGCATGGATTGGCATGATGATCGGAAATTTAAGTCATTAATGAAATCTGTTAAAAAATATTATATCCTTTGAAATTTAATGTAGCATGCACTCAGCTTAACCTTCATTTATAAATAAATATGCTTTGTTAATAGAGAGTAGCCTTTGCTGCAACATAAACTATATTATGAAACATCTAATAAGCACAAACATGGCATATAAACTATTATGGTATAGCTGGACAAATCTCTTGGGTTCAATAAAATATTTTGGCATAAAGATGCTAATAAGAAACAGTATGCATATAGCTTAGAATATGTGTAAAAATATACTTCTTATAGGAGTACTGTTTGATTGTGTTAGTTATACCCAATTATAACAGTTATATAAATTATTTCAAAACCTAAGAGACCTCAAACAAGTATAAATCATAGATGCTGCATAAAATAATCAAATGATTAAAAATTACCAGAGCTTCCACTGTGATATGTTATAACATTACATAAACAGGAGAAAAGGGAAATCCTAATAAGCAAACACCTATATCCTCTCCCCACTGAAAATATTTCATAGTAAAATCACCATTTATTAATTATCAATTAAAAAGCAAGAAATTAAAATACTGGAATTGATAACAAGTGAAAAAGTATTATAAAATGAATAGATACTGCCGTAGCTCCTAAATAAACTCTCTTTTAAATCAAGATGAGGCGGATATGTATAGTATTGAAATACAAAGCACATTTGACATATCAGATGTTGTTAGTTCAGTTCCAGTTATCTCTAAAACAGCCCAATATATACTATCAAATACCCTAGGACCAATCCCTCTAAAAACAGAGAAAATAGAAAAATGAAAGCACTCAGGGTTTTGAAATACAAGAATAAGTGTTAAAACATCATTCAAAAAACTTAAATACATATACAATGTAAATTAGATTCACATCAGCCTGAAATAATTTCTTATATAAAAACAGTATAGTTGTCAGATTTCATAGACTGAAGTATGTATACTTGCTGCTACAATAGTATAAATAATGGGCTAAATCAGAAAATACAAGCACCAAAAAACTAGAATACCTCCTAGTAATAATAAGGAGAACATACTAATTTCATCTAATTAGCATGCTTACATCTCTTTGAATGATGAGATAAATGTAACAACAGTTGAAAAGATTATTTAGATATGGACTACAGCAATAGCTGAATCCATATACTGTACCGCTGTTAAAGATATTAGTTTATACTTTTATTTAAATAAAGAAAAATATGTTGTGACAGTTAAAAAGATTATTTAACTGTAGCATGGAGGAATATATGAATCCAGGAAAGGGCTCTACATATACTGCCATCAAAGATGTTAATTTATACAGTGCTGTCGAAGGGATAGTGTAATAGAACAACGTCCCTCAGTGGAAATACGTTCGTCAGATGTCGATGACAGTTACTGCGCATGCGTAGTAATTATTTTACATAATCTGTGTATAAATTTATTCACAAATAATAATAAGAACAATAATGTCAACAATATTCATATAATAAAAATAATATAGCAAGATGATGGAGGAAGAAGGCAGAGCAGAACGAAGGGCTAAGACTTTCCTTATACCAATGACAACAAACTGGGGGTCCATCAACCCCACTGGCACCCGACTTCCACCTTGGAGACAGATGACACATTCTCCTAATAACCTACTGTACCCATAAAGGAAAACCCAGTGCCGTGGACACCTTTCGTGGCCAATTCATTATCAAGGTTAAGGGAGAAAATTCCTTGGCTCACCTCCACTGTGCCTCCCAGGACACTCCCAATGAACTGCACTGCCTTCCCGTCACAGCAGGGGGGCAACCTAACGTCACCCTCAACCTCAAAAACAAAACAAATGAAGTGGGGCCATTATCAACCCCAATTCCACCAAGCAGACTGTCAAGTCCTCAATAAAAATGTCTAAACCCCCTTCATAAAAGTTAGCACCATCCTTATGATACAGAAGCAACAAATCAAAGCGCTTATGCTTATACAAGATATTACACTGTCCCTCAGCCAGATGAAATGGTTTGACTTTCACCAACCAACATTGCTCGGCCAGGGACATCCCTGGACAAGTCACACCTCCAACTTATCGGGGAATGATACCCAACCATACCACTATCATCGATGACCAACTTGACTCACCAACCAGAACTGCTCAGTCAGGGACACCCCTTGAGCGAGTTGCACTCCTAACTAGTCGGGAAATGACCAACTAGCAACCACAAGATGCCAGATGGGGGGAGGAGGCCACCATTTAATACTGCTCCCCCCTAAAAGAAATGGAATCCAATAGTTAGAGAGTGGCACCACTCTGATTGGCAAGCCAGATAGGGAAGATGGGGAGTCTGACATGAAGAACTGGTGCAGATCAGATACTGTAGGTAAACTTTGGAAAGCCTGGTCTTTTACAAAATATAAACCAAAGCTGGATTATATAATAACATACTCAAGGCAGTAATTTGCGGTAGTGTCACACTCACAAATCTCAAAACATGAATGGATAGCAGGGTGCGTGGTAAAAATGATATACAGCAAAAAGTACTCAAGACCAAACCAGCACTCCCTTTTAAAAGAAAATAACTTCCAAATGATAATCCAAAATTACTTAATTTTTTATCCTGGCACCGAATATACAAAGTCAGCAAACCAGTAATTGCACCACGTGTGTAAAACAGTAAGGCATGAGAATAAAAGCAACATTGAATCTCCAAGCCAAAGCCTTCGAAGATTACTATACTTCCCTATATAACATTAATCCCGTCTTATCGGCAGATGACTTTACTATCAAACGTAGATCGATCCAAGTATACTTAGAAAGCACAAATTTCCCTTCTCTACCCGCCGACATTATAGAGCAACTTGAATCCCCTTTTTCCGCTCTGGAACTGGAAGCTGTCCTTAAGACATCCCCCTCGGGGAAGAGCCCAGGCCCTGATGGGTTCCCAATCTCCTATTACAAATCCTTCCAAGGCAAACTCATCCCCCTCTTACTACCAGCACTAAATGATATCTCTGAAAAACATAGTTTTTCTTCCCAATCCCTTATGGCGCATATAGCCGTGATCCCCAAAGAAGGGAAGGACCCTTCCATATGCTCCAGCTACAGACCAATCTCTCTGCTCAATGTCGACCTTAAATTGTTCACAAAACTCATAGCCAAAAGGCTTAGTCACTTCATTCCTAATCTTATTCACAATGACCAGGTTGGTTTTGTCTTGGGCTGGGAAGCCAGAGACAATACCACCAAAGCCATCAATTTAGTCCATCACATTTCACAAAATACTCTCCCGACTATTCTCCTATCCACGGACGACGACAGAGTAGATTGGATGTTCATGGAGGAACTTTTAATGCGGATTGATCTTGGCCCAAATTGTTTTCACAAGATTAGCGCCCCTTATTCTGTCCCCTCGGCAAGGGTCAAAATCAATGGCAGTCTTTCCAACCCCTTTCCAATTTCAAATGGAACCCATCAGGGCTGCCTTCTTTCTCCCCTCATTTTTGCCCTCTGTATAGAAGCCTTGGCTAGATCCATCAGACTCTGCCCCGACATCTCCGGTGTACATCTAGGTGGTAGGGAATACAAAAGGGCTCTCTTCGCAGATGACTTTCTGTTATTCCTTACTAACCCAGTAACCTCCCTTTCCCCTCTACTCCGGGAATTCACTACATTTGAACTCCTGTCCAATTTCAAAATAAATTATGACAAATCCGTAGCCACGCCTCTGCAGGTCTCTCAAAACACGCTCTCAGGCCTAAAGTCCTCCTTCCATTGGAACTCTTCAGGAATAAAATACTTGGGAGTGACTTTAACCCCAAATAATAGAGACATGTATTCTACAAATTTCCCTCCCCTGCTGACCCGCACCAAGGGTGACTTAGACCGATGGAACGCTAAGTGGTTTTCGTGGCTTGGCCGAGTTAGCATAATTAAGATGAATATCTTACCCAAGTTTTCCTACGGAAACTTCCAATTCGCATCCTTAACACGCTCTTTACCACCTTCCAAAATCTTTGCCAGCAATTTATTTGCCAAGGCAAAAGACTGAGATGCCGAATTCAAACCCTCTATAGATCCAAACCTAAGGGAGGCTTACAGCTACCTCATCTACGGTCTTATCACCTAGCCATACAGCTCAGCAGGATCATGGACTGGACCAGGGGATCTTCCCAAAAGCAGTGGATAACACTAGAAAATCAAAGCTCACCCTCTGCCCCCTTAAATATCTTACCTTGGCTAAAGAGAATCCCACGCTCACCTCATCCAACAATAGGTCCGACTCTGGACAGCTGGAGACACTTGAGACATAGACCAGACATATCATCATTGACTTCCCCCCTTACTCCGTTCATTTATAGCCCAAACTTCCCCCCTGGACTTCCCCCTCATTCACTTTCAACATGGGTACATGCAGGCTTGCTCCGGGTCAACCAGCTGGTGCAGAGAGGCGCCCTCACGTCCTTTAGCGACCTTCAGAAAAAATATAGCCTTGGGAGTAGAGAACATTGGGCATATCTCCAACTCAGACACTTTTTCAGGTCCTCTCTCACGGTCGACCAATACCTAAGACCGAAAACCGCCTTTGAAGAACTGTGTTCGGCCTCTTCCCCACCTGAACACACTATTTCTCGGCTCTATCGTCTCTTAGCGGATGCATCCTCTCCCCTCCCTTCATACACTGAGGCTTGGGCAAAGGATCTCAACACCGCTTTGTCTGAGGAGGACTGGGATAGGATTTTCCAAGCCACACATGCGGGGTCATTGAGTTTAAAGGTCATCGAAACCCAATATAAAATTCTCACTAGGTGGTACATGGTACCTCACCGACTTCATAATATTTCAGCTTCCTTACCCTCCCAATGCTGGCGTTGCACGGATGCTATAGGAACTTTCTTTCACATTTGGTGGGACTGCCCGAGAATTCAACTATTTTGGCAAATGGTTTTTAATATCACGCAGCTCCGTATATTGCACGGCTCCTTTACTGTCATGTGAAAACCGGAATAATAATATAATAATATAATATATGTAATAATATATGTCATATATATGTTATACCAATCTGTTAGGCTTCTGTTATCTGAATCTTAGACAAAGACAGAGTTAACTATTGATATGGTAATTAGCAGGGACTTCCCTTTGATCAGGAGAAGGCTTTTTCCCCCCCAAACACTGACCCAATCAGAGATGTTAGAGATTATCCAATCATAGATCAGGAAAGTTGTAATGGAAAGAAAGATAACTTTTGACTCTCAGAGTGGAATAGGAGCGGAGAGGAAACAGATGAAGGAGCCAAGATGGCTCACCTAATTCATATGGGTTGGTGAGTATAGGGAATGTATACAGTATATCAGGGTATCCTATTTCTATTATCTTCTATAACTTCATTCTAACTTAATCTAACATAATGTGCTCTAGTGACCTAATGTTAACTCTGTATTTCAAACTTATCCTACTTTAAAGCACACTTAAATTGGTTATTTCTAAACTCTGCTGGATAATGCCATGTGCTTGTAGCCATCTTGGGTAACATGTGTTAGTAGCCATATTGGAAAGATCCTTTGTTTAAACGACCTAATGTAATGTCTGTTACCTGTGTATCCCTGTAAATGTATAATAAATGATTGTTAATCTTTGTTAAACCTTATTAGACAATTCAAAGCATGTCATTCAAAAATATTAATTATTCACAGTCGCAAGAAAGTCTATGTCTGTTTTTCTTGTGGTCTGGCACTGAAGAACAACTTTTGCAATTTGTGGATTGGCTGAATCAGCTTAAAACCACCATTCGTTTTACTTTAAGTTACAATACATTTTTGATAAATTTTTGGGTCGTAAAGATTTGTCAGGACCAACATGGCTTTCACACTAGGCTTTATCGCAAGACAACTGACAGAAATACTCTGCTCCACACCAGCAGCTTCCATCCCCGTCCACTTAAAACAGGCCTAGCATATTCTCAGATGATCAGAGTGGTACGAACGACATCTGAACCTGAGAAATTGAAAGAAGCCCTCACCGATATGGTCAAACATTTTCTAGAAAGAGGCTACAAGAAATGTGAAGTAACATCAGTCAAAGAACGGTGCTTGGTGGCGAAACGCGAGGATACCTTACAGAAAGTGGTGAAGAACACAAAATCGGACCAGCTTGTTTTTTGTACTAAATTTTCTACTATTTCTATAACCTTCCTACGACTGATGCTGCCTCCCAGGCGACATACCCCAAACCATAAATAAACACACAGACAACGTTATGGATTTTAAAAGGGGGCATAATTTATTAATTGGAATTTGAAATCTCTGACTATAGTTTTTGGAAGTAGGTGGGCAGCAACATGCAGGAGGGGAACAGCAGTGTGAAGGATGATGTAAAGCAGACAGGCAACCACTGCCAAGCGCCCCCTAGGCAGTGGCCAGAGCCCGATACTAGCCACCCCTCCCACGTTCACGC
>WWET01002609.1:222024-236433 GCA_011038615.1 Limnodynastes dumerilii | reverse complement strand
TTGCAGCCATAGAAGTCAGAATCTAATTTATGTAACCAGTAAGTGATATACTTCACAACATCAAAAAAAAAAACACAATTTATGTTCATAAAGAATAATAATATTGTAAATTAAATACACTCTTTGCATGGGTCCCCATAGATATGCATTCAGAGGTTAGATAAAACAGGCACAAAGAACATTTAGATAAGTCTACAATAACATTACAGCTTGGCTTCTTTAGCTGACACTGCTCTAGGTACAGGCTAACATTTTATACTAGTTTTTGTATTGCTATAAAGCACTGTGGTATCTTTTTGGACAAGGAACCCAACTCAATGTCCTAAGTAAGTACGATGATTATTCAAATCCTATTTATTTATTTATTTATTTAGGCCTTCTCTCCATCTGTTTAATATTTCTTCTTTTGTTTGTATACATCATAAAATTAGATTTAATCTTTTTTATACTTAATTTTAATCTAATAATTTTGTTCACCATGCTGTCGTTTTCCATTCAGTGCACCATGCTTTCCACTCAAGACAATAGAAAATAGCATTTCTGTAAATTTTTTGATTCATTGTATTATTCTAAAATAATTTTGATTACATTTTTATATGACTTAATTTTTTCAATTCTAATGTTCATTTGGTTTCATAAAATGAATTATATGTATGGAGTTGTAAAACTATGAAAATGTTGTCAGTCTGCATAAATTTATCTATATCTATAGTGTAATAAATGGTACATCATTTCATTATTATATTGTGGAGAACTGTGCTATACCTTCTTAGCAATCATAGCATTGAACTGTGTATGCTGAGTTGTAGAAACAAATTATTACCTACATTAAATTATCAATTCAACAGTTCACAACCTAAAGGAGACAATGTAATTATTACTGTTACGATAGTGTGTTCAGTTATTTGCTCCAAATGAAGATGTTGTTTCTGGGATGGTATATTTCTTGACCTTGCATTACAGTTTATAATTCTATATTATTTTATTGCATGACCAAATTATCAAAAGCAAGAGGTAAAAAAAAAGGTTGGATTTTATGTGTTTCCTAAAAGCAAGTTCCTTTATATCTATAATTTACGGTATGCACTTCTGAAGGTATTTTTTACATTATAAAAGTATTATTATTGCTGTGTTTTAGCTTTTTTTGTCTGGATCAAAAATTATTATTAATACCATAGCACGATTACGCAAACCTGTGCATCATATTCCGCCTTCTATTTTTTGGTTTATTAATTTCATAGGATATTATGACATATGTACTCTCCATTTTGTGTGTATGTGACAAAGGAATGTACTTGGGTATTGAGTAATGAGTGTTACAGTATATTGGAGGATTTTCATTCCTCGTTTTTATTATTTTTTGATTTTAAAAAGTTTCTGTTTCTCCCTAAACCAACAGGCGGTGAAGTGAAGTCTCCCTCTGTGTTCATGTACCCTCCGTCTGAGGAAGAGTTAAAGACAAACAAGGCCACAATGGTCTGTGCCCTGTCAGAATTCACCCCAAAGACTGTGACGGTGGAATGGCTGGTAGATGGGGTGAAGTGGACCAATGGTGTAAACACCTCACCACTCAGCAAACACAATGATAACACATACATGGAGAGCAGTTTCCTTACTATGACCGCCTCTGAGTATAACAAGCATGAACTGATCTCCTGCAAAGTGACCCATCAGGGCAAAGACATTGTCCAGACGCTGAAGAGATCAGAGTGTGTTTAATATCATCCCCTCTATTGTCTAATGTGCTGAAGTATGGGGACAATAAAATGAATAAATGTCTGAACTAAATAGATTCTCACAGATCACTTTTATTTAGAATTCTCTCACTTTCTATACTTACTTTCTAATCTAATCTCTTAAAATAGATCTCATCTCAATTTCTATATAAAGTAAAAGAAGATCTTTGCTTCCTTTTGTTCCTTTAAATCTTTCAATAAACAATTCAATCTTTATCAACAATGTTTGGTGTTTTTCAGTATAACTTGTGTAGCCCTTAGTACATTATGCCTGTGCATGCTAATCTATTTTGCTTATTTAATTTACACTTATTTAAGCTAATCAAATCAGAGTATATAACAGTTGTCACATAAACTATTACTGAGAAATTTTAATTCACAATGGTTATACTAACACAGTTATGATAGAAAGTGTTTATTTTTTCTGTCTGCTAAATCTTTGTTATCAGTAATCAAGTACATGATTATTAGTAAGGTACTGACAGTAAAATTGTTATTCTAGTATAAAACTGGGTCATACTTGTACATTTGTCTTCAGATCAATTTCCCAACCAGACTATTAACACAATCCTACAGCAGACAAAGCCCCAAAACGCAATTCATGATACACACTTCACCAGTTTTACAGCAGACCTCTTGGCTTGCACCTGCTGAAACAAGGATCCTACCACCATACACACTGCCTGCCACTCACACACATAGGCATGACATCAGAATCGGGAGAGGAATTAGATAAAGCAGTTGTGAAAGTGAACACAATTGTAAATTGGTTTGGTGATTAGCGATTAGATCACTAGATTTTGAAGCAGTTTTACAAATCATTTGACCAGACCAGGTGACCAGCTTTGAATGTTACAAGCGGTTGTGTAAGCGTACACCCTTATTCAACGTCAGGCCAACAGGACGGTCAAAGGTCATACTGGATAAGTGTGTACCCAGCTTCACACAGTACTACTTACAATTCACCCATTGCTGCTCAAGGAAAACGCTTCATGACAAATAATAAACAGTAATTAAGGATTCTATGGGGTAGATTCTATTCTGTGCAATGACATGATTAGCAGCAACATGTTCCTATTTCTATGTACGACAGCGAAGTTACGTAAGCTGCTTGCGTAACTTCGGCTGTTTGTACATTCTGCGCATGCACACGGCAGATGTTACACATCGTAACTTTGGTCAGTCATAACAAGTTCGTAACTACGTACAAAGGGGCGTTCCAACCCTGCGCTGGCCTTAAATACACACTGGAGGCGGAGGGAGGCATTTGAATTGTACAGTATGGACTGGGTTAGGCAGTTACGTCCATCAGAACGCTACGTACGATTGCGGTTACACATTGAAAAGTTAAGGTAGGGTTTGGTAGTCGTAAATCAGCAAAAGTACGTGCGTCCGAGGGAAGTGCCCGGGGGAATGAATTACAATTACGATGGCGTAAATATGCTATGAGAACATACTTAGAGGGAACTTAAGTCTGGATCTGGCCCATTGTGCAGAATAGAAGTTACCCCTAAGTGTTTAATTTCTGGGATAAGCTGAATAAATCATGTTGTGATACAAGACATGGGACCATATGCAGAATTGCGTATGACAGGCCACTTGCACATTCAGAATGCATAACGGACATAATGGTGAAGCATTGCACGCAGCGTGTAAGCATGGTGGACAGGGGGAGTTATTTAAATCGCACAATGTGGGCTTGCTAAGCCCATATGTACGAGCCTGTATTACCAACCAGCCCATTAGGCACGGAGGCGTGTGCATAAAAGCTATGGTAGGGTTCAGAGCAGATAAGTGCAATACGTGCCCTAACCTTGCACTTACGGAACATAGGATCCTATTTTGCATACCTTATATTCTGTCGCAAAGACTTACGAGCGCTGTTCGTACTAATTTCTGGATCCGGTCCATGATACTTCATGGTTGCACATTGCAGCCATGGAAATCTGAATCTAATTTATGTTACCAGTGGGTGATATACTTCACAACATCCAAAAAAAAACTATTTATGTTAATAAAGAATAATAATGGTTTAGCAACATTGTACAGTTGTAAATTAGATACACTCTTTGCATGGATCCCCATAGATATGCATTCAGAGGTTAGATAAAACAAGCATAAAGAACATTTAAGAAAAGTCTACAATAACATTACAGCTTGGCTTCTTTAGCTGACACTGCCCTAGGTACAGGCTAACATTTTATACTAGTTTTTGTATTGCTATAAAGCACTGTGGTTTCTTTTTGGAGATGGAACCCAACTCAATGTCCTAAGTAAGTACGATAATTATCCAAATTCTATTTATTTCTTTATTTGGGCCTTCTCTCCATCTGTTTAATATTTCTTCTTTTGTTTGTACACATCATAACATTAGATTGAACATTTTTTATTCTTAATTTTAAACTTATAATCTATTCACCATTCTGTTGCTTTCCTTTCTGTCCATCAAGCTTTTCACTCCCCGAGACAATAAAAAATAGCATTTCTGTAAATATTTATATTAATTGTATTATTTTAAGATTGTTTTCTCTGATTACATTTTTATATTAATTAATTATTCATTCAGTTATAATGTTAGTTGGATTACATAAAAGTTATTATTTTTCTGGAGTTGTAATAGTGTGAAAATGTCTGTTGTCAGTCTGCATAAATTTACCTATAATCTTTAGTTGTTGAAACAAATTATGACCTACATTAAATGATCAATTCAACAGTTCACAACCTAAAGGAGACAATGTAATTATTACTGTCACATTAGTGTGTTCAGTTATTTGCTCCAAATAAAGATGTTGCTTCTTGTATGGTAATTGCTATAAGAATAAAGAGGTTTATTTCTTGACCTTGCATTACAATTTATAATTCTATTACATGACCAAATTTTCAAAAGGTAATTGCTATGAGAATAAAGAGGATTCTTTTTTTACCTTGAATTACAGTTTATAATTTTATTGCATGACCAAATAATTTTTTGGGTCTGCTATAACACGATAACTCAAACCTGTGCATCATATTCTGCCTCCTATTTTGTTTATTTATCATATGAGATATTATGACATATGTACTCTCCATTGTGACAAAGGAATGAACTTGGGTATTGAGTAATGAGTGTTACAGTATATTGGAGGATTTTCATTCCTCATTTTTATTATTTCTTGTTTTTAAAATGTTCTATTTCTCCCTAAACCAACAGGCGGTGAAGTGAAGTCTCCCTCTGTGTTCATGTACCCTCCGTCTGAGGAAGAGTTAAAGACAAACAAGGCCACAATGGTCTGTGCCCTGTCAGAATTCACCCCAAAAACTGTGACGGTGGAATGGCTGGTAGATGGGGTGAAGTGGACCAATGGTGTAAACACCTCACCACTCAGCATACACAATGACAACACATACATGGAGAGCAGTTTCCTTACTATGACCGCCTCTGAGTATAACAAGCATGAATTGATCTCCTGCAAAGTGACCCATCAGGGCAAAGACATTGTCCAGACACTGAAGAGATCAGAGTGTGTTTAACATGTCACCCTCTCTTCTGTCTAATGCTCTAATGAACTGACTTAATTGAGATATTTTTGCAGCTTTTTACTTTCCTTTCTAATAAATTCTCTTATCAGATCATCAGCAATATTTTTCTTCATTTCTATTTCACAATGTCATATGAATCCATTTAATAAATGACTGTATGTTTATCATATATCTGTTGTTGCTGTTATTATTATTTAGAGTAACAAATCAGGTGCATATTGCACTATGCTTATTTACAGTTACTATATCACACTCAAAAATAAGTTTTAAACTGTTACAAAGACATTATGTTAAACATGATTATAGTTAGATATTTACTGCAACCAGTCTCTATATCATTGTGGTGTGCTGACAAATGCCTGAATAACATATGCTAAAGTCAACACATGAAATAAATACATTTTTCATCATAACATAATATTTTAACATTAACCTCACAGCATCAGTGCTGTATGGCAATTATAAGAATGATAAATATGGTGAATCCTTTTCCTTGAATAAGGATGTGTCTTGAAAGTAGGTCATTTGGATATAAATAATTTGGAGTGATTGTGAAAATGGCTAACCAATCAAATATTAGGGAATCATATTTCTCCAGGCACATATGGCATTAATATGCAGTACCTATTAGAAATTAACAAATTCATGACATTTTTCCAATAAAAAAAAATTATGAATTAATAGATTTTATCAACTCCTTTCCAGTTACAATAAGCATGAAGACTTAGTAAAGTCATGGGTTCCACAGTAATTGCCCACCTTCCCACAAATACTGCTGAGTTCATATTATATTATATTACTTGAACATGCATTGTGTCTCCTTTAGTTTCTAGGATGACAAAAATACCTTTCTCTGACAAATTTAAATTTGTAAGGAGTAACCATTTCATAGTCATCTGTATTTTTTAGCTATTTATAATTTAGGGAAATAAAACAATGAATAGCAACATGAAGCATATTGGTGCATAGCACATACTTATCCCAAAAAATTGGTTTATAGAGTTATGTGATCCCATAACAGCAATGGGATAGATCTAGAACTCCCCTTCCAATCTGTTTACTAGCGTAGCGTATTTATGCGAGCGTGCCTTCTATACACTCCCCTAGACACACCCCTTGAATGTACATACTTTGACCGCTTTCCGCTTTTCAAACGCTACCTTAACTTTTGCTAACGTAACCGCTCACACCCACACACGTACGTATCTGTCGAGCGCATGAGCAGTACATACCAAATCGCGGTTTTACGTATCCATCAGGCGTAAATTCGCACGGAAGCGTTGTTCTGGATCTGCCCCAATGTTATTTATTTATTTATACATTTATTTATTAACAAGTTTTTATATATGAGGATGCATATTTAAAACTATATGGACCTGATTCAGACTAAACATCGTTTTAAATACACAAGCATACCTAAGTTACACACTTCAGAGGATAATTAACACCCCCTGATTTACGTGTTCAGAACCCTACCTTAACATTTCCTTGTGTATTTCTGGACATACAGAATGCCTTGTCATATGTCATTGTCTACAGAAGCCCATACTGTACAATAAAATGCCTCCCCTAGCCCACAATGCATATATTCTGCCTTGCGTAGTGATGTCATGCCCTATTGTAGGGGTATCTGATCATACATAAACAAGTTATGTAGTATCAGAGTTCTAATCCAACATCTGGCACAAAGTGCGCTCTCACGGCCCGTGTTATGTCACTATATATAGCACTATAAGTTGTTGGATTGGACAAAACATGGGTATAGTTTTACATTTATATCTGTAAAAAATATAAAGTTCTTTCAAGTATCATTGAATCAAAAAATATGATGGAAATATGATAAGAACCACTTGGCCCATCTAGTCTGCCACAGGCCCAGCAACAGAAATCTTGCATGGGCTGTGGAGGGATACAGACAGTGAAAGGACAAGGGAGACTAACAGCCATAACAAGGGCCCTGGCATGCCAAGTGCAGTCAGCATCTTGAGTAGCTCAAGGGTTAGTTAACTTTTATTTATGGGGCAGTCAGTATCATTATAAGCCTGCAGGGTTAGCTGGCACTAGGCTTCATCAAACATGTGGAAGCTGGACAAATAATAAAGGGGCAGACATATGGAAGCTGGACAAATAGTAAAGGGGCAAACATATGGAGGCTGGATAAATAATAAAGGGGCAGACATATGGAAGCTGGACAAATATTAAAGGGGCAGACATATGGAAGCTGGACAAATAATAAAGGGGAAAACATATGGAAGCTGGATAAATAATAAAGAGGCAGGCATATGGAGGCTGGACAAATAATAAAGGGGCAAACATATGGAGGCTGGATAAATAATAAAGGGGCAGACATATGGAGGCTGGACAAATAATAAAGGGGCAGGCATATGGAAGTTGGACAAATAATAAAGGGGCAGGCATATGGAGGCTGGACAAATAATTAATGGGGCTGACATATAGCTATTTGGAGAAATAATAAGGGGCTGACATATGGATGGCTGAATTAATAAAAGGGGCAGGCACTAGACCCGCCACGGTGCAAGACACACCCACTTTACCCAGACATACCCACTGCGAGGTACAAGACACACCCCCTCTACCATGTTGCAAAATTTTGTCCCTCTCCAATTCTCAAATGTTGGGAGGTATGCACTTCCCTATGTCCTATCCACAGCTGCGTGCTTCTCAAGAAAGGCCAGCATCATTCACAGAACCTGTACTGGAGCCCTTCGGGAGCCCTGTATTTCCACTACAGTCTATGTGAATCGTGCTGGTAGGCAGCATCATTCCAGCAGAGCCTCTCAGAGGAAGAGGGTGAAGACTCCAAGGGTAAGTACATTTCAAAATAGAAGGGGCACAATGGAGGCTGGATACTCCTTACAAATAGAGGCAGAACACACAGAAGGGGCAGAAATGGAGGCTGGACAGAGAAGGAGCACAAAAACAGGGAGAGGTGTTAGAAAGGCGCTGTGGTACCCCTAGGATGCTGGTGGGAATAAGAGGCCTTTAATGATACCTTCAAAGATCAAAAAAAAAGATAAAATCCTATTCAGTCCTTAGGAATAAAACTGCAGGGGAGGGGGGTTTCCTAAAATCTTCCAAACAATGATTCTGAGATGTGTGCACAAAAGAGAGGAGAATGTGGAAGATTAAATCAAAAAATAATTTAATTCGACCATACCAATAATTCCTAAGGACTAAGTAGGATTTTATCTTTTTGAACATTTTTAGGATTCCCTATTTTAATTTTTTGATCATATTTGGACTTTTTGAAGAATATATTTGATCATTTAAGGTATCATTAAAGACCCCCTAGGTGTTTGAGAGGCAGCAGTGGTAATTGTAAGGGAGCGCTTTTTGTCTTAATTCTTGCTGTTTTTCCATAACAGAAGGAGCACAAATGGAGGCTGGACACAGAAGAGGCACAAATGGAGGCTGGACACAAAAGGGGCACAAATGGAGGCAGGACATGCAGAAGGGGTATCTGGACAAAAAAGTGCGCCATTCTCAGACCCCTTATATAGGGGACTGGAGAAGACACACTATAGAAACTACATAATGGTATATTAGGGGTCTGGGAATGGTACACTATATAAAGTACATATGGGTATATTAGGGGTCTTGGAATGGTGCACTATTTAAAGTACATATGGGTATATTAAGGGTCTGTGGATGGTACACAACATAAAGTACATATGGGTATATTAGGGGTCTGGGAATGGTACACTATATATAGTACATATTGGGTATATTAGGGGTCTGGGAATGGTACACTATATAAAATACATCTTGGGTATTTTAGGAGTCTGAGAATGGTACACTATATAAACTACATATTGGTATATTAGGGGACTGGGAATGGTACACTATATAAAGTACATATGGGTATATTAGGGGTCTCGGAATGGTACACTATATAAAATACATATGTGTATATTAGGGGTTTGGGAATGGTACACTATATAAAGTACATATGGGTATATTAGGGGTCTTGGAATGGTACACTATATAAAATACATATGTGTATATTAGGGGTTTGGGAATGGTACACTATATAAAGAACATATTGGGTATATTATTGGTCTGGGTATGGCACACTATATAAAGTACATATGTTTATATTAGGGGTCTGGGAATGGTACACTATATAAAGTACATATGGGAATAATAGGGGTCTGGGAATGATACACTATATAAAGTACATCTTGGGTATTTTAGGAGTCTGAGAATGGTACACTATATAAACTACATATTGGGTATATTACTGGTCTGGGAATGGTACACTATATAAACTACATATGGGTATATCAGGGTTCTGGGAATGGTACACTATATAAAGTACATAGGGGTATATTATGGGTCTGGGAACAGTACACTATATAAAGTACATATGGGTATATTAGGGGTCTGGGAATGGTGCACTATATAAAGTACATATGGGTGTATTAAGGGTCTGAGGATGGTACACTATATAAAGTACATAGGGGTATATTAGGGGTCTGGGAATGGTACACTATATATAGTACATATTGGGTATATTAGGGTCCTGGGAATGGTACACTATATAAAATAAATCTTGGGTATTTTAGGAGTCTGAGAATGGTACACTATATAAAGTACATCTTGGGTATTTTAGGAGTCTGAGAATGGTACACTATATAAACTACATATTGGGTATATTACGGGTCTGGGAATGGTACACTATATAAACTACATATGGGTATATCAGGGTTCTGAGAATGGTAAACTATATAAAGTACATAGGGGTATATTATGGGTTTGGGAATGGTACACTATATAAAATACATCTTGGGTATTTTAGGAGTCTGAGAATGGTACACTATATAAACTACATATGTGTATATTAGGGGTCTGGGAATGGTATACTATATAAAGTACATATGGGTATATTAGGGGTCTGGGAATGGTACACTATATAAAGTACATATGGGTATATTAGGGGTCTGAGAATGGTACACTATATAAAGTATATATGGGTATATTAGGGGTCTGGGAATGGTACACTATATAAAGTACATATTGAGTATATTAGGGGTCTGGGACTGGTACACTATATAAAGTACATATGTGTATATTAGGGGTCTGGGAATCGTAGACTATATAAAGTACATATGGGTATATTACGGGTCTGGGAATCATACACTACATAAAGAACATATGGGTATATTAGGGGTCTAGGAATGGTATACTATATAAAGTACATATGGGTATATTAGGGGTCTGGGAATGGTACACTATATAAAGTACATATGTGTATATTAGGTGCCTGGGAATCGTACACTATATAAAGTACATATTGGTATATTAGGGGCCTGGGAATGATACACTATATAAAGTACATATGGGTATATTAGGGTTTGCGAATGGTACACTATATAAAGTACATATGGGTATATTTTAGGTCTGGGAATGGTACACTATATAAAGTACATATGGGTATATTAGGGGTCTGGGAATAGTACACTATATACTGTGCATAATGTGTCTTTCCCAAATCCTAATATAAAAAATATGATTATACTGGCTACTTTTTCCTGTAGCCCAGACCCACCCCCTGCATGTGCCACAGTGGGGGGTCCATGCTTAACTGGCAGCTGAAAGGCAGGTACAGCAGAGGAATCAAGCCAGCTGTTCTGCCTCTGTCTGCAGGGCCACCAAGTGGAATTCTGGGCCCTGGTACAGCAACTTCCCTATAATTGATTATTACAGATACATTTATGTCATGAAAGGGGCTCTTTAAACCATTTGGTGTGTGACTAGCAAGTTTAAAGAAATGTACAGCGCCCACTCACCGAGCGTGATACATCTCCCAGCATTCAGGACAAAAGGTACACTACAAAGATATCATTCAGGCTGCTCCAAATCGTATGGCTCTCAATGTATAACTTGTATGTCTCCTGCAAGCCTTTCACCCCCTTGTTTAAACGTTATGCATTCATGATTCTTTGGGCCCCCGGCATGCCTGGGCCTGGGTCAATAGTAGTACTCCCCTTTCCCCCTTGACGCTCCTGCCTGTATAACCTGCAGTCATAATGAATGGAGAGAACCAGTTAAACAGTTTGAGTATTAGAGAAACACCACTACTGTAAAAGCATTGACTTGCCAGACAATGCACAGCAATCTCTGGATGCCGTTTGATATCAGTTATCTGACAGGTGACTTGGCAACTCCAAAAAGAAATGCTCCATATATTCCATATACATCATTGTGATTTAATACAGTATAGAAGAGGTCATCAATGCTGATCTTTGAAATGGTAATATAGCACTTTACTGATAGGAAATTAATTGCACAGTCTCAAACTTTATTTGTTCATTTGGGATGTTATCAGATGTTTAGGAATAATTATCTTGGAGATTGATGCAATAGCAATAACATATTAAAGGCTAAGACACCATGCATTCTTCTGTTCATCCAAAGAGGAGGTTGTCAGAGCCAGCGTGTATTCTGTTTATAAAGGAATAGGTGCATTACGAATTGGGGCCACAAAGGGCCTGATCCTTACCCAATAATGTCACATGACTTCCTCAAGCTGCTTGTGGAAGTCATGGAAGTTTCTGGCAGCGTTCATGCGCACACCAGATGTTCCACAATCAAAATCCTATTTTATGGAACTCAGTTCTGTACGATGGGAGTTCAGTGCGGGGAGATGGAATGCCTAATCCCTGCATGGGGCGGGCGGCGATAGGCTTGCAGATATACCTGTCATTAGTCTTCAGTTTGGATGGGTCATTATGAGCCCCGATCAGGTAGCACAAAATGCTGAATATGCCAATAAAAAAGAATAGCATCTTGAATATAGGACAATATCCAATCTCTGGACCTGGCCCAAAGTTAACAATTTATATATTTTATCATTCCTTTAACTTTCAGTTTAACAGAAGTAACACAATATTTGCCATATTATTTATATTATAAGGAGGTGTTTCAAAAAGTAGATAGAGTGTTAATTATCTATTTGTCCATCATAGTAATTTTTTTTATTGAAGCAGAAATCAAATACATTCATGTTTATAGATCACACATGTGTAAAAAAAAAATTCAAAGGACTGGCAAGACACACAGGGTACACATTGCACAGTAACGCCTAGGAACGGATGTTACTGATGACTCTACTAGATCTACAGGTGGAATCATATCCATGTCACAGGTGCAGAGTTTCAGTTTTAGAACACGGCTGCCCCTTCTCTGGTCTTCTCTCAACTGACTTTCTTGGTTTCCAACCACTATGGAAATTAAAACTGTTGTTTCGCTTCTAACTCCTCCGTTATGCGCTAAACTGTTCACAATGAAACCCAGATGGGGTCCCTAGGATTATTCAGTTATGTCACTTTAACTGCAAATGTGAATAGTAGTGAAATACTATTTCTAGGGCATAAGGCTTCATAGAACTTTACATTTTATTTTATAGTAAAGATGTGAGTGATATTTTATATGCATTAATTTTGCAGGGGTTGTATTTCAAATAAAGACTCAGTGTATGTCATCGACTCCTACTGAACTTCAGCTTTCCTTTTAAACAATTGTATTGAACATTCTGTCACCCCCTGCTTCTCCCAGCTCTCCCCCACTCTCTCTCCTTTAATTGTAATCACACATGAAGTGTTGGCATTACAATATCTGATAGCCACGTTAACAACCCTGTCAGATAGAAGAATGCCAATCAGTTAACCCTGTTGTCATTTTAGTCCCAGCATTGGCATACCACAACCCAAGCAATGACTATACAAGATTTTATCTAAACAACACTTCTCAGTAATAAAAATGATAATGATAATGAGAACAGGGAGTCATTACACGCCCGCTATGGCACCCTAATTGCAGAATTCCATCCATCCCCTTCACTAGCATTGTATAAGGCACATTCACACTAAAAGAGGATGAGGGGTCAAAACACAGCCTGATATGGTACCAAATGACTGCCCCATTATCACTATTCATCTGTCAAAGCCATGTGACCTGACCTACAAACCATACACGTTATCAGCAGATAGAACAGCCTAAGGGTGAGCAGACAAGCTTCCATAGAAACTTAAAAGGACTTAGACCATGACTTACTGACTATTATAACTAACCATGCCCCCCTCCCAATGACCATAATACCCTGCTGCCATATCAGAAATTCTGTTGGTGGAGTGTCATCTGGTGGGTCTTGTTATGTCATCTGCATTACTTATTTTGATTGAGAAAAGATTCAAGACCAATGAGAAGCCATAGCTGTGATTGTGGTCATCAGATGGTGTTATGCAGTACTATAGTAAAGGATTTCTATCTCTTCCAATGTCTTTGGACCGGATCCAGACCCCCACATGCTGTCCGTGTGAGAGGACACACCCCCTGTCATTCCCCTCTCTTGTGCGGGCTTTATGTCAGCTTACGCTTGAGCCTGCCTTAAGTCCATCGTGTGGACCAGTGGTCCATACAACCACTGATCCGCACAAGTGTGGGAGCCCCCTCCCACACTGTACAATTACCAAGTTTCCCCACGCACACTTTAGCAGGCAGAGGGGAAGCACAGCCTATTTGTTAGCAAATGGGGCTGTATGGAATAGAGTTCCTTACAAATCTTGCTACGCTATTGTAACCCTAGCATAACATCTGGATGGCGCATGCGCATCCAGTCAAATCAGGTCACTTACGCACCTTGCGTCTGGATCAAGCCTTTTGTCATTCAACAGGTAATGGTGTGAGTGGTTTGGAAAGGGAATCATAAACCCTTATGAGTATTTATACACTTCAAACATTTTCCTGACGGATACTTGCAACATAAATTGTCACCTTTCATTTTATCTTGCTCTAGGTGTGCTTAGCCAGTGCTGCATGTAAGCTGGTGCAGGTTGTATGCAGTACAGTAGGCAAACAAAATGGAATCCCATACCAGCAAATAATTTACTATCTGCTGGAGAGAGTCAGGAGTCCTGCGTTGAAGTCAGCTTTAGTCATTCCCTGTTCTCTGCAACGTTGGGATTCCTTATTTCATGTGACGTCACAAAGCTGCAGAGAAGGAGAAGAGGTATGTAAACTATTTTATTAGTGGCGAGAAGAAAGAGGGAGTAGGACAGTGATGGCGAACCTATGACACGCGTGTCAGAGGTGACACGCCAAGACATTTTGACTGACACGCAGTCAAAATGTC
>WWET01002609.1:168771-179001 GCA_011038615.1 Limnodynastes dumerilii | reverse complement strand
GCGTGGAGCAGAGAAGGGAGAGGGGGGGCATGATAGCAGCTTTCAAATACATCAAGGGTTGTGAACGGCTAGAGGAGGGTGGCATTTTAGAACACGAGGGCATGAATATAAACTGGAGGGTGGTAGATTCAAAGGAAATGTGCAGAAAAAGTACTTCACTAAAAGGGTGATAGATAAGTGGAATAGCCTCCCATCTGAGGTGGTTGAGGATAACACAGTAGATCAGTGTAAACATGCTTGCGATAAATATAAGGATATCCTAAATCTCAAACTAAATTAAGGGTAAATAGGGACTAGGGTCATTATAGTTTTAAATAAACAACTGGGCAGACTGGATGGGCCATGTGGCTCTTATCTATCTGGCTGTATTACCGTAGATTGGGTTTTATGTAGCATAGCTTAGACTACAATATCACATTTGTATTTTCCCTACTTTATTAATGAAGGGGGGTTTCCACTACATGCTGGAACAGTCACTTACAATTGGGTTTATTAAACCAAGGTGGTCCTGTCGACCACAGGACAAATAAAAAAAATATATTATTTTAGGCTAGAATTATACAATGACCAACTTCTATAGCAGGGGTGGCCAAGCTCGGGTCTCATGAGCTACCAACAGTCCATGTTTTCCAGGTCTCCACAGATAATCACTACCACCTGTAGGTCTTTGGGAATGTATCGGTCAGTAATAAACACACCTGTGCTCCAACAAGGAGACCTGGAAGACATGGACCGTTGGTAGCTCATGAGGCCCGAGCTTGTATTACATTGGAGATCTGATTACATCAGGTTTCTTCTGTTACCTCCAGCTTTATGGCATATTTTATGACACTTATACTTGATCCCATTGCTTTTTATGAAGATTGTGAAAGAGAACAAGGGTACAGTTCTCTTAGGAATTTAGTGATTTATTCAGAGCTGTGTGCTACTAACATTTCAGACAGGGAGGGACAATACAAAGCAAAATTACTTCATATTTTATCCCCCCCTCCCCCTTCTGCTTAGTAAATGGACTCTTTAATGTTTATTAATGTAGAACTATATTTTTCATTAAAAAAAAAAAAATCATGAATTTATACAAAGATTAAGAACCAAGGCCCAGATCCTGGGCTACGTACGCAAGGAATAACGCATGTGCACAACCTTCTTATGATGGACTAGTGGCCGGCGTATGTAACGTTACGTACGCCGGCTATTACATAAAAGGGTCTGTCACCCATATAGGCAGAGATAGGCAATTAAATTAGGGCTCGGGGCGGGGGAAGCCCCATTATCACATGGTCTGCGGGCGTAAGGCCTCAGATCAGGTCGTAAATGTTAAGGTAGGAATCTGGACATGTAAGTGTCCAGATTTTACTACCTTTAGCGGGGAGTGCACAGGGCGTTCTCCCCACTACAATGACGGCCGTAATGACCTCGGGCACCCGTAAGGTGCTAAATATCTCTACAGTGTTAACAGAATTAATTCTAAATAAAGTATTCTTAATTAGCCCTACATACAGTATAAAGGTATATTTTATAGTCACATATTTGTGGTTAATATCAACATCCATCATATTTGTTTACCTTTTATTGATTAAAATGTATAAAGGTTCAAACATTGATCACAATTGTTGCAAGAGCTCATATGCCATGTGGGGCCAAGTCTCAGAGCCCATTATATAATTCAGCTGCTTGGGTCAAATACTGCACATGTGTCAGAACAGAAATCTGTTACAGACTGTAATGCTTGCATGCTTGTAGCACCGTGGCTTTAAATATTGTAGGGTGCATTCTGCTTTTCGAAAACTCAACAATATAAAATGGCAACCTACTGTACCAACAATTCAGTGCAAAAAACAGCTGTTTCATTGAAAAAAAAATATTCCTGTTTTTTTTAATACAACCACACCCCAGCTGATAATGTATAATACAGTAGACCATATTCCTGCCACATGAAGTTGGGGATTGCTGAACAAGGGTGTAATACTTTGCTATATAAAGTTATGATAAAACTCTGGCTTGGTTTGCAGTTTGGGATCTCATGAACATAAAGTACAATGTACAGATATTTGTTCTGGTGTCAGGCCTCAAAAGCAGTCTTTCTTTATTTTTATTGTATCTTTTTTCAGTTCTTTAGTCCAAAAAAAGACTAATTGTGAAATTCAAGGGTCCAAAATCAGCAGAAACAGTAAATCCTCTTAGTCCAGCAATATGTTAGTTATTAAGAAAAATATACACATGTTTAATATTGGGGCATAGAGAGCACTTGAGCAGCTGGCTGTAGCATCTCTGGAAGCCAAAACTTGACGACCTTTAAGTGGCTGCGGTGGCCGGAAGTTGTCTGTCATTTTTATTAGTAACTCTCCTTGAGCAGAGAAATGAGCCGTGTCTGTCAGAACACGATGCTGCAAAGAAATCACAAGATGTATTATCCTTCATGGACTCTTGTAACTGAGGCAATCGCTTACCCAAATAATCAATTAGAACATTTATGGAGCATGCTGTGAACCCACATCCACCACTAAAGCCATTGGGGCTGACAACCTGGATAGCTCAAAAGAATTAATTAATTTTATTTAGTAATTATTTAAGAACATATCTGCATAATGATTGTGTACAGATCTAGAGTCACAATTACTTTTGCATCAGGATTGCACTTAAACCACCCATTATTTGCATAGGTTTTTTTTCCAAATGCAGGATACCTTCTTTTCATATTTCAGTGTAGCTCAGGCATATGTTACACCCATGGTGATACTATTCTATGCAGCAGGTCTGGCCATATTGTGGCTTTCCAGGTCTTGTCAAATTACTAGTCCCAGCATGCTTTAACTGCATAGTCATAGATGATACCTGATAAAGCATGCTGGGACCCATAGTTTCACAACACCTGACTAGAGAGCCAAATATTGGCAACACCTGAATGCTAAGCCTGTTGTAGAGCATTACATAATTCAGTTCCTCTATTGTAGGAAATCTAATACAACAAGTTGGAGATTTATTTGCTATCTAACTGTTACCAATATTTTCCTTACTCACTTCTGTTGTGGCACACAACATACAAAATCACAAACTGTCTTTTGTACCCTTCCCACTGGTTTTACCTGTGCTCGACTAATAGTGACTGGCTGCTCTAATAGTGTCCAAATCACAGCCTCTGAGCAATCAGGAGTTGTGAGAGAGCCTTGGTATCGATAATACTGCGACAACTTTTCATGGGGTGGAAGAAGGTCTTTTAAAGAAAATGTTGATGCCAGCTCTATGTAATCTCCTGGAATGGATAATAGACAAACATTAGTTAACAGTTTGAAGAAATGAAAAAAAAAAAAGAATTCACAATTATAGACAAACGTATATAGCTTTAACAGTGCTCATAAGTGATAAAGAGACCCTCCACAGAACAATAAAAGTGCTTTATATCCAGTAACAACTATAATTCTTTTTTTTTTTATTCCCTCCTTTGTGTATCTAGACATTGCCCAAATCACATGGGTTTGCAGAAAATGGAGGTTACAGAGAATAAAAATAGCACCAACCAATAGAAGCGAAATGGACAATAAGAACAATGGTTTCCTTAAACAGCACAGAGCAGGTGACCCACTATACTTTGAAGATTTGTGCAATAACTTAAGTTTATTATGCAGAAATTGATGATTGACTTAGATAAAGCTGTAGTGATTTCACATTTATTTGTGCTGTGTCCCTCCCTAAAAGGACTTGGGGTCTGATCCAGACATACGTCTGACACCAGACTTCTGCAAGCTGCGGAAGTCAGGTACCTGCTATAGACTGCACATGCCCCATTCAGGTATTATGCAATGGATCTCACCAGGAGATCAGTCCGACAGGACGTTCCTTAAAATCTGCATGCCTAATCCCTGCAGCAGGGCCAGGGATGGTCACTTCCGCATGGATCTGCGGTTGGACTGTGCGGAGAACTTAAGGTAGGACTTATGTGTCCAGAACTCCATAAGTGAGAGGGGAGTGACGGTAGTTCCCTTATCTCTTCTGTGCGTGTGGAACACAAACTCAGGTCGTTGGTCTCTGCATCACCTGTAAGATGGTTGATCTGACACTTTATTTTTTATGTTGTGATGGGTTTCACACACTTGTAGGCATACTATTTACCACTTATTTATAAATAAATGACAATACATGTAACCAAAGTGCCACATGTAATCACAGCAGGTCTGATGTCACTTCTATGTTATAATTCATTTAAGCTTAGAGAGACCATTCTGAAGTACCGGTACCATTCCAAAGAATAGTGCACATCGGATGCATTTAATATATTATTCAGGTTCAAGTAAGGATGTTTTTGGAGAGGTCCTCAGCAAAGGCCACGTCTCTATTACAAAAGATTACATTTTCCTCTATATTATGCTGACATTTGTAATAACTGTGTAATAATGTATGTACTGACCTTCCAGTGACACATTCTTCATAGCTGAAACCAATGTGCTATAACTGGGGTTATCTGTCTCTCCGACCTAAACACAAAGCAATGTCACACAGAATCCAAATAGACATTAATTATTATACATTGAGGTTGTGTATGAATCTTACCGCCAGCAAAACTCCAAGCACAGCTAAACCCTGGGGATCCTTCTTGGCATCAGCAATGCTGTTGTATTTTATATTCATGTGAACAATGTGCAGCTAAGGATAGAGAAACAGTTACCTAAATATTAAATCATTGTTATTGTGTTTAAGTATTGTTAGTATCTCTACAACTTGACTGGAGACATAAGGAGACAACATTAATATAGTGTGTCACAAGATTCCTGTCACATTTCCCCCCCAAATGCATCAAATATCACTAACACTACTGGCTACTAATGCTATCATATGCAGATTGTCATTGGTCAATAATGCGTATCTTCTGATCCTATCTAGCAGGTTAGTAAATGTAGGTGCGAGATAACAGTCTGTGCGCCGCTCAGCAATCCACAGACTCTAATGGCTTAAAAGACTGTGATCCTGTCAATAAGATGCTATAAAGATACAAGATGTTCGATTGCTTGTGTTTTATTTTTAGTTAATCTTTTTACATTTTTTTGGTAACGAAAATTAGAGAAACCCAGAACTCATTTATATCCAGAATGGGAGGGAATTACGCTAGAACCGCAAAACTTGTACTGTTTGTAAAGTACGTCATAAATATATCATTCATGTGGAGAACAGAAGGCTAGGGCAAAGGAGACAGATACCTCAAGTGGGAACTGTGTTCCGTCCACAGTATGTTCTGACCCATCCTTAGTGGGACTACCCCAGTGGAAGTGGAATTGTAAAGCCTGGTATGTGCTGGGTAGTCCTGCTCCACTGATAGTAATGTCCCCGGTGAGACTCAGCAAAACTGTGAAGAGTAACTTGATTTAGTGGAGAGTGAAGTAAGTAACTAAAGCACCATATCCAAGAGCAAGATATTTTACCTGAGTGTCCATCATTCATGAGCTTCCATCTTCCAGAAGGTGCATGATCATAACCATGAAAAATCATCTCTCCTAGGTGGTTGTCTTTCTTTACTTTGGCCTTTTCAATGTTAATAGGAGACTGGTGATCACCCCCACAGTTATGATTAATGTCCTTCCAGTGGTCAGGGCCTTAATAAATAATAAAATAAGAATGAATGAATGAATCCATGTTAAATAACTAACACACAATATATATATATATATATATATATATATAAACCACCCAATGCCATTCTGATACACTATTCTCATTTAGTAGCACTAAGTATTTGCTTTTGGTTAAACTATACTGTTATCCAATATAAACTCTTAAATACCAGCCAACATTTGGAAAGCAAAGATAAATAATGAGTCATAACCCAATCCCTCCAATCACATTGTCTTACATGCATGAGAATTCTGACTAACCCACTAAAAATGGGACTAAATATAATCGCAAACAGATTACAATGATCAAATGAAGTTGAGACATATCTGGATTTAGCGACTGGTCAATGGTAATTGTTTTGAGATACTTTAGTTAAGAAGGAATTAGTCTCCATTGGAAATCATAACGTCGCTATCCATTACTTACCACACTTGGGGCTTTGAGAGGAGTAACACCATTGACCTGTTAAAAAATGTAAGGATACCTTAAATTAGAAAATAATATTACATATAGCATGATATGAAGCAAAGTATTGAAATATACGAAAGCGTTGAAGACATTGGACCAGATTTATACTTGATCCCACTGCGCCAGGAGCTGTGATTGCAGTGGCTGCTGGATACCCTTTATGGGCCCTTGCTATATCCAGCCACCTATGTGTGCATGGGGAGACCACTCACATTGCATGTACGGACTTCCTATCTTCAGATTTCCATAGCATCTTCACATAAAGTGGGGATGGCGCAGAACTCTCAATATGGGCATATAGAGCTCAAAGTAAAATGTAAATAGCTCCCCCCTCCTATCTAGCATACGTGCTGTAAGAATCCCAGGAAAGACTCCCACTATGAAAATGTTGATCCTGAAGATTTAGAGAAATACTAGAAATTCCCTGCGTACACATCCACATCTGATCTCCTGTGCTTTATAGATGTTAACGGCGTACATTATGGGCGCAAATCATAAATTATTGAATCTGGCTCCTATGACCTATAGATTTCCCAGTGTAACAAAAACAAATTGGAGAGTCTTTACTCTAACCAATAAATTAACATTGTTCTGAAGCATATACAGAGAAAATCAATCTTGGGAAAGGAGGTAACTGGACCTCAGTCCAATGAACCTTTTAATTCTGAGGCTGAATACAATTATTATCCTTTAATTATATGGCACCACAAGAGCTCTGCAGTGCCTTACAAAGCACATAATCAGAAACACTATGAACAAAACAATAGCAACATACAGTACAAAATATTTCAGGATGTGACATGGCTTATAAACATTGCTGCTTCAACAGTCATAATAGCCATATAAGCATCAGGGTGGCAGAACTCAAGGAATAGGTGCCATTGTAAGCAGTGGGCAGGAGATGATGATTTACTTAAAGGAAGGAAAAGCACATGATGGAAAAGGGCCCCATTCATGAGAGCTTACAGTCTAAAGGGGAAAGACAGATATACAGGGGTAACACAGAGAGGAGAGACAGTAAGCAAGGCTTTTATAAAGAAGTTGGTCTTGAGTAGTGTAGAGCATTGGAGAGTCTGATAGGGAAAGGAAGATAATTCCAGAGGAAGGAAGTAGTAATATCCAAGTGGAAATGGAAGTGGAAGGAAGTAATCACAGGGTTGCCTACTTTTTATTTTTTCCCTCTGGGAGATCTCAGAGGGAAGAAATAAATTCCAGTATAGCATACCTCCTAACATTTGAGAATTCGAAAGAAGGACGGTGTGCATGTCTGGGAATGTGGGTGTGTCTTGCACCACCCAGACCAGCGAGTCTAGTGCCTGCCCCTTTTATTTGACAACCATCCATATGTCTGCTCCTTATTATTAGGCCTGCCATCCATATGTCAACCTCTTATTATTTGTCCAGGATTCATATGTCCAGCCTCCATATCCGCCTCTTTATTTATGCTACCTCCATATCTGCCCCTTATTATTATTATGTTCTGTGGGTGTGTCTTGCACCACCCAGACCAGCGAGTCTAGTGCCTGCCCCTTTTATTTGACAACCATCCATATGTCTGCTCCTTATTATTAGGCCTGCCATCCATATGTCAACCTCTTATTATTTGTCCAGGATTCATATGTCCAGCCTCCATATCCCCCTCTTTATTTATCCTACCTCCATATCTGCCCCTTATTATTATTATGTTCAGTGTCCGTGTCTCCCCCGTTACTGTGGGCCCCTTTTAATATCCAGCCTCCTTTGTGTGCCCCTTTTAATATCCAGCCTCCACTGTGTGCCCCTTGTAATGACCAGCCTCTTTTGTGTGCCCCTTGTAATGTCCAGCCTCCTTTGTGTGCCCCTTTTAATGTGCAGCCTCCATTGTTTGCCCCTTTGTAATGTCCAGCCTCCAATGTCTGCCCCTTATAATGTCCAGCCTCCATGTCTTCTGTTACTTACCTTTGACGTCTTCTCCCTCCTCGGCGCTCCCTCTATCTGACGCTCCCTGGTCGGTGTGATCTGCAGTCACGTGGTGCGAAAGTAGTACAGGGCTCCAAATCTGTTTCTAGAATGGCAGTGACAGCATAGGTTCGTTTACTGCTATTCAAAGTAACAGGTATGGTCCTACAGGGCTCCAGGAGAAGCCCTGTATTACCTGTCCTGGCTGTTCTGTTTAAAGCCCTGCCGCATATACTGCGGCATGGGCTTTAAAAAAGCCCCCAAAAAAACAAAACAATGCAACTTTGTCCCAAGAGTCTGATCTCTCGGGATAAGTTGTGAGGCGAGCGGGACTGGGGACAGTGATGCAATATATGCAAATTGCATCATTAAGCCCCACCCCTTGTTAATCACTACTGTAATCCCTAGTGTTCCAGGGGGTGGGTGGGGCTTGATGACATCATCAACTCCTGCCCAAACTCTTACAATAGAGATTAGAAGGGGATTGGGATTTGCGGGAGAGCTGCCCAAATTTTGGGAGTCTCCCAAATTGTCAACCCTGAGTAATCAATTGGGAGGAGAGACAGCAATCATTTGTGATGTGAAGTGGGTGAACAGAAGTGTGAAAGGAGATAATGTCAGAGAGGATGATAGGAGAGGTTTGGATGAGGACTTTTTAAGTGAGCGTGAGAAGTTTAGTTTTGAAGAGGAAGAGGTGCCAGTGCAGGTCTTGGAGGAGAGGTCTTGATGACGTATTACGTTTGAAGGGGAAGAGGACAGATTGGAGTAGAGGGAGGTGGGATAATGAGAGGCCAGATGAGAGCAGCAGGGGTTGGCCCAATAAATGGGATGATTTCCCGCTAGGGAAATGTCCCGTTATCGGCACCATACACCTCCTCTGCTGGGACCGATGATCCTAGCAGAAGAGGGGACGGCCAGGGCTCTCGGTGCTACTGCATATCTATGTACAAAGCTGCTCTGACAGCTCTAAAGTATATCTTCAAAGCTGTCAGAGCAGCATAGTACATATATATACAGGCCGCTGCTGCATATCTATGTACTTGTTAGGATTGCCTACCAGGGCGCGGAGTCTAGATTTCACTGGATGTTGGGGACAGTCTGGGCTGCAAGACACTGACAGGTCGTGGCCCCCAGTGGGATGACCCTAATGCGCATGAGTAAGATAGAGACACACACCAACAGGGAAACAGGGGCAGTGAATATAGCTACAACATCAGAACAGACAGTGGGACTAACGCGGGCAAACACTCACAGATACACACAGCGCACTCAGCAGCACAAAGCAACCAGGAGGCAAGGACAAGGCAAGGAAGGGGTAACGGCAGGAACAAGAGGAATGAATGGATGCCAGGCAACACCAGGACGCCGGACCGAGGAGAGGCGTGACTGCAGGGAGACCCGGTGTGCATTGTCACATTCAAGTGACAGCACGTAACAGTACTATGCTGCTCTGACAGCTTTTATGGTATACTTCAGAGCTGTTAGAGCAGCTTAGTATATAGATATGCAGCAGCACCTTTCAGGAATAGGGAGCCATTCAGCTTGCTGATTGGCTGCCTTAAAATATTGGGAGCTTGCTCCCGATTTAAATCAAACATGTCAAAATACCATATAATCGTACCAAAGCGTTTCTGGTGCGTTTATTTGGCGTTTGAAAAATTGATCTTGGCCATTAACTACAGCGATTATTTGCCCGATCACCCGATATCTGGGTGTTTGGGATGATAATCGCTGTAGTCTATGGCCAGCTTAAGGGTCTGTTCATGGAGATATCTAAGATTGAAACAGCAGGACTGGGACAGGTACTAAATGTGCATTTGAAAGAACAGGGTTTGAAGGAGAGAGTCAATAATAAATCCAAGACAACACACTTGCAGGTTAGAGGAGATGGTGGTGCCATCTATGTATAATTAAACTGAGAAGGTATGGTTATACAGGAGGGTGTAAAGCATTGGCGTATCTCTGAACAGGGAGCTCCATGGAACACACTCTGTATCTCAGGGGCGTTTTTAGAAATGAAGGGGTCCGTGTGCAGACCCCCCACACGGGTCCCCCCTTCCCAGACGGGCCCCCCCTTCTTCTTCCCAACCCCATCTATATCTATACAAATGGTGACGGTCTCCACCAGCCTACCGTTCCCAACAGTGCGCGGGCATCACGCGGGGATGTCAGGCTTGCGTACACTGCGCAGCCTCACGCTCTGCAAAGAAAAGAGGAGCG
>WWET01002609.1:144442-160957 GCA_011038615.1 Limnodynastes dumerilii | reverse complement strand
CATACCAGCGCCGCCCGCCGTACTAGCGACGGCGGCCGTAGCTCTGGATCAGGTCCATAGTCCTCTCAATCCGGACTTTTGACTGTATTGGTGGCGTGGGGCAGAGCCAGATTTAAAACTCATGAGGCCCTAGGCAAGATGCCTGTTTGGGGCCCCCCAAGTTTCCACACATGTAATTTTAGAATAAAAAATATATTAGAATATATTTAAGCTATTCAGGTACAATTCCTCAGAGATGGACTCCGTGGTCATAATACTATGAAATCACTCCTATGTTTTCTTTTAAGGCTTTATGCTAATCATGTTTCCATTCATTAAAAAGTGACCTGGCCCCTGAATCCCCGATAATCTGCCATTCTATCTGTAAAATAAAATATAGAAATATTGTATATATAGTGTTTAGAATCATATCTGGCACCAGCAGATGGCAAAGGGTGTTGCTTTGTTATTTTGGAGGCTTTACGGGGTGCCTTTAGGTAAGTTTTCTCTCAGTTTAAAAATGCCTGATATATGACCTTACAAAGGGAATTTCATTGTTAGGACCATCTTATCAGAAAAGCCTTAATAGTGGCAAGTGGCTTATCATATAAGTGTATGGGGTATAGGTAGGTGGTGAGAAATGCCCTTTTTCATTGTGAACTGGCTGTCAAATCAATTGCTTCTGCCTTGCAGAGAATTAGCAATTGAACCTCCGAAGAACAAAGATGCAGCAGGGAATGGTAAGAATTAATGTAACCCCAACCCTTACCCTAACCCTCTCCTCCACGCAGGCTAAGACTCCCCATAGACTTCCTTATAATAATCACCTATCTGGTCTGGTTATGGTGCAATGGGTCTGCGGTGGTGGTTTCCGAATGAACAAATGAATAAGTATGGCAAAAAATAAATTCATCATACTTACACATTCATTAATAAATATTCTAATTAGTGCTATTTTCAAAATAGACAGACGAAAACTAGGTTTTGGCTATTTCTCTATTTCGGAAACAGCATATTCATGCCAGAGACTGCAAGTGTGTGTAACTAATATTTATGCATTTGTCTTACAGATTGATAGGCAGGTTAGCAGTGTGCAAGCACGCAAATATACGCACATACGTTGCAAGGCAACACCCATGACACTCTCCTCGCACGGACGGGTTTTTGGTGACTTCCGCCTCCATAGGGCACCCTTAAGTCTACATGTGCACTTACACGCGTATGCTACTTACGTATGTGCGTATTTATCTAACCGCGCACGCAAATGCCCATTTAAATGCTTCCCCCCACCCACTTTCATGTAACTTCTACCGTCCCGATAAAAACCACGCCCCTCTATACGTATGTACGTGTGTAAATACTACATAATGTGCATGGAAAAAGTTACTACACATGCGCAGTTAATCCGCTTCTAAAAATACGCACACAATCATACACAAAAATGGATCTGTGAATACAGTCCTTTATGTGTAAATTTCCCCTGCCTTTAATGCACCTGTTCATTAACCTATATATTGATTTGAGCAACCATTATTTTGTTTATCTGCCATCAACTCAATCAAGTAATTTTACAGCACTATGTGATTGTCAAATTCAGCCACTGTAGTGGGCTCCTTCCACCACCAGAGGCCTCCCAAGCTCCGTCTTCATATCTGGATTGACCAGCAGGTGTCTGCTCCTCATTGTTGCATGTATTTCATGTTCTTGCATATTTGCTTTCCTATGGACTCTTTTGGACTTTCAGGCATTTAACTACCACCTTGGACTCATTGTGATTCAGCCATTTGCCTGTTCCTATTGTTCATTGCGTTCCCAGCATCCTTGTGTTTATTGTCTGTGTTACCATCTGTAAATGTTCTGTAGTGGTTTCAGACTCCATACTACTTTCTTAGATTAGATTAGTTTAGCTGAGTGTTATGTAGTTTAGATTTGGTAGTTGTAAGTAAACATACCGTGGGCGTAAGTAGAGACAGCATATACCCTTACCAACAGAGCACAACGCTAAGCTGTCAGCTGCTGGAAAGTTAATTTATTAGCAGCGCTCATACACTGAATGATGAGTACTGTAACCTACCAGAAGCTGTCAACTCTGCACCCCTATTTTAGGCAGGGTTTGTATTTAAGCGCACTTTGTACAATGTTCTTGATTGCAATTACCATGATTGCAATGTAGGAGTCAAGAACCACTGTTGCTGAAGTTTTGCATAGAGAGCAATTGACAAAGGAATGACAGCCATAATAGAATGAGCTGTCAGGCCCACCAGAACCGGCCTAAAATGGCAATAAACGTAAGTCAACTAAATAATCAATGTAAATTAATCAGCATGAGACACTAGAGGCTTGTCATTGTACAGCATAAAATGAGAACTAAAGCGGAATGATCCACACAATACCTAAAAGTACAAACGTTATCTAAAAGCAGCTAAAGCGCATCAGAGGACTGAAAATAGGGAACACCGATCTCTTGGTTTCAGTAAAACTGTAAGACCACTTTAGGAGGCTTCGCACCATTAAGGGGGACTAGGGCACAATGGGTCAGATCCTGACCCCCGCATTACATGTGTGCGGGGGTCCGTAGTTACGTTTCCATAGCGGGGAGTGCACCTCCCCTGCACTCCCTGCTGTCAGTAGGAAATCTGGACTTACGTGTCCAGATTCCTACCTTGACTTTTACGACTAGGTCTGCGGTCATACGGCTGCAGACCTAGTTGTAACGGGGCTTCTCCCGTCCCCAACCCCTCATTTACATGACTATCCCCTCCTATATGGTTAGTACTTGCACTGTGGGAACACCTGGCACAAGCATGCGCAGATGTTCTGGGACAGAGGACTTACGCAAATTACTTGGGTAAGTCCCCTGTCGGACTTAGTTCAGGATCCGGCCCAATTCAGACAACAAACAAGCAGAGGAGATAGCAAGTAAGACCACTACCTTCCAGGTGACATAACTGAGATCCACAGCCTACAATTCATAAGGCTCTCCGGTAAGAGCCTAGAGATGCAAATTAAGATTCCATGATCAAAAGGGTGAACAAAGGGAGTTAAGCATGGACAATCCCTCTTGCAGGATGGTCTGTACATCCTTCATACCAGTCAACATGCACTAAAAAAAAGAAAGAAGACAGACAGAGACCTTTGTCAAGACCCGTCTGAAGGAAGGTTTTTGAGACTTTATCATGGCCTACCCAGCGGAATGAAGTAAATCCCTAGATCGAAGGATCAGGGTCTCAGTTGCCAAACAATTAGTCCTATGACCTAAATAGTGGCAGGAATGAGACCCTTGGATGAGAATCTTGGGACAAACAGGCAACCAGAAAGATGGGCCTACCGTCATCCTGAGAATGCCTGAGTAAAGCACCCTGTGTGGCCATCAGAATGACTGCTACTTTCTCCCTAATTCAGCTTCTTTTATGGAAGTATGGAAATCAAAGAAAATAACTACACCAGACAAAAACTACAAAGAATAATCATAGCATCAGTGTATGTCGCAGCAGGATTCCTGGACTTTGCACAAAAAAAGGGATCTTGCCGTTCAGATGGCGATCCATCATGAGATCTAGGCTGATCTAAACAATGAACCAAAAGGGCAAACCCTTCCCCGTGCAGAGACCATTCTCCTGGTTGGACTCTGTTGAGACTGAGGTAATCAGCCTCCCAGTTTTCCACAGCCAGGATGAAGACTGGCAGTATCATGGTAACATGAAATTGCACTCAGGAACTGATGGACACCACCTCCTATATGGCCCTGGCGCTACAGGTTTTCTCTTATGGTTCAGGCAGGCTGCTACTGTTGCATTGTCTATCTGAACAGGACAGTTAACACATCGGCACTACATTGCTGACAGCTTTGCCCAGTCTGCATTTTTGAGCAAGACCTGTCTAATTGAATATTGTAACAATGACTTGTACTTTGTTCAGCATTACAATAATCCTGTCCCAAACCCTTACACTAATTTTAATTCTTAACCCTAACCACTATAGTAAAAACTACAGCAGAGCGCAGCAGGTACCAAAGAGATTAAAATTTGACTAGGGTACAGCAGGTATCGGGGAGAGTAAATAGAAGCATTCTGAACAGGTATCATGTCACATTTAGAACATTCGGCATTGTAACGTGCTTAAGTTTCAAAATTCAAATCCTGACATCAGTGAAATAGCCGACATTTTTATGTCCGCTGTATCACTTTCAAAATAGCGATTGCCAGTATGAAATCTGTATTTTGTCTGAACTTGCGTGCTGGGCGATTTACAGGGTGCTTGTACAGAGTTCAAGCATGTTGATCAAACAGATTATGGTGTTCCACATTAAAAGACTTGGGTTTGTGGTCACTGGGTCCATTTCTAAGACTGGAAGGCCCAACCTATGGTGAGATGTAACAGGTTTAATCACCAAATAAAGGACTAGCAAACAGTCAAGGGCAAACTGATTCTCTGTTTGTCCATACGAAGAAGGGATTTTGACCATTTCCAATAAAGTTCCCAGTGAAACATCCAAGAGTAAAACTGGGCAAAGGGTACCACTCCAAACACTGATATCAGGCTCCCAACAGATGATGCAGAGAAGGGTCTCTTCCCATTTGTCAATTACAACCTGGTCTTGGTTCCACTGGAAGAAACACCCACTGACTCCTGTCAAAGTTTAGGCCAAGAAACCACACTTTCTACATGAGTATGCACTTCCATCGTTCCATCGTTAGAAGAAGATGGCAGAGCAGGACAGAATGAGATAGGATTTTTAACAACAGGTTTGACAAAGGAAATGCAATAAATCAATCCCTCAAACCCAGGCATTGGGGGATAATGCCCTGAAACTGCATGAGACAGGCCCCTACAACAGTACCAAGGCTAAGAGTCTCATCATGCAGAGACTGACTATTCAGGCTTGGATGCTCCATACCTGGAACCCTCAGCCCCTCAGAAACCTCCCATTGAGAAAGAAGACTGTTCCCTGGTGGGAGCCCTGTGTGACCAATTGAAGGCACAAAGGCCCAAACCTGGGCTGTTTGTGTTTAGCATGGCTAACCGGCAAAAAAAGAGCATTTTCCACTGGTGGCAACTTGAATGATCTGGTTCAACTGGGATCTGAAGAGAGTCATGCTGATGAAGGGTAAAGACTCTAGTGTACTTTGAATCAGTGTACAGTGACTGCGGGTGTAGCCATAAAGTATGCCTGGACACTAAAATGAGCGCAGACAGAAATGCACAGAGATCACATCCAAAGATTTTTGACCCAAGAAATCTGAAGCCTCTCTATTATGACTAACAAAAGTAAATCAGTGCTTGACAGATAATCTTTTGCAAACCGCTAGTCAACTCTTCTGCCTATGTCTGAATAGCTTTTGTCTATACAAAAAGTAGACATAGCTGGTCTAAAAAAGACTGCCCGCTGTCACATAAACTGAGGGACGTAGAAATTCACACTTCTTATCAATGGCATCCCAAGGTAAAACACTCTACACAGGGATTGTCATTGTTCTGGATAAGCAGGCAATGGTAGGATCAACTTTGGGAGGTCTCACATTTAGCAGATTCCAAGGCAAGGCTACAGTCAAGCTTCTTCCAAGCTCTAAAATTAATTCCTGAGCAGAAGAGGGCAATTAAATCAACTGTTTCTCTTGACGGAACCTCAGAACCTCAAGAATTAAAATTTGCTGAGCCACTAAAACCACGTCATCCATATTTTGAGCAGTAGAGGAATCCTTAATACAAGATGAGTGTTCCTTATCAGACTCCATAAGCAACTCACTCCAGAATCTAAAATAACTGTCTGAACTGTCACTGGAACATAATGTGTACTCATCATCCACAAGGTGGAGCTATGGAGGGTTTCAGGAAGGAAGAAGCCATAGTAAGAACCTGTACACTTAAAGCAAGAGAAAACGCCCAGCCTCGCCATAGGCGATGTTACAGCTGTGAAGGTGGAATGTGTTGCAGTTAGAGAATGAGAAGGATCACCTACTTTTTGTCATTATCTGGTGAGTTTGGCATTGGACATTGTCACCGACTTAAGCCAAGCCAATTCTTCCACGGCTGCTGGTATAGGTAAGCACACACATACTTATACTACACAAGATGTAACAGGGAAGAAAAAGCATGACAAAAACAGTAAAAACACCAATACATATATGATTACTAAATACCAAGAAAACCGAGAGTAAACTTTCTTATTTTGCTAATTACATTTATTGTTATTTATAGAGTAAACACTCTGTATATTCTTTTGATTCCTTGTATTTGAGAAATGCATTGTTAACATGTCATTTATAAAGCAAAGTATGTATAAACTTGTAATGTTTGCATGGAACAATAAAAAAATAAATAAAAAAAAAGACAAATCTTGTTACCAACAGCAGCACAGTAGAGGAGACGACAGGCAAGAGAGAAAATTGCACCCCTGCTGAGAAAGGGCTCTAAGAGGAAGGGGTGGACTCTCTACTCACCACTGTAGCCTGCAGTGCCCCACTGGAGTGCATGTAATCACAGCTATAATGTCCAATCTAACAAAGGCCTGCTGTGGTTTCCTGTCTACCCAGCCAAGGTTACACTGCTTTATGCAGAACTGCTTGTTGCTTGGACAGACTCAGCAGCAACAATGTTGGCGGGTGTGCTGCACTCATGGGGCCAGATTTACTAAGCTGTAGGAAAGGAAAAGTGGAGATGTTGCCAATAGAAACCAATCAGATTCTACCTCTCATTTTCCTATTGCATGCTAGAAAATGTCAGCTAGAATCTGATTGGTTGCTATGGGCAACAGCTCCACTTTTCTTTTCCCGCAGCTTAGTAAATATGGTCCATGGTGTTGGTAAAGGACTAATACGTTCTTGAATAAGGTTTAAGTTTTTATAGAAAATATGGGGTTGTTGCATGATGGTCAAACAAGGGAGGGATCATGGTATGGAAGCGGGAACATCCTTGGGGAGGGGGTCACCCATTTTGTAATGCCATGAGGCCCAGACTTGACAGAACTTATGGCTATGGAGATAGTAGGCTTACTTAGTAGGTAATAGATAAGGTTTTAAGTGGGCCTCTAAAAGGGGGTCTAATTTATGCTTGGTATGGGGATCTGGGGATCTGTTTTTCACAAACATTACCACTTGGGAAGGACCCAGGAAAAAAAAAAGCATCTGTTGTCAAGGTGGGTTATTCCTGGACCTTAGCAGGGTAGACTGGCATTAAAAACAGGTGACCAGTGTTACCATATCTGGATTACTATTAAACAAGCTCATTGGTGGAACTGAGGCACCATTAACCTTGATCAGATATATTTTTTAAAACACAGCAATGTGACAAAATGCTTCCACATCACTGTGATGTTTTTACCAGACCAGAGTGGGGTGTGAAAAGAGGCAATACAGGTTGAATTTATGTTTACTATACCAGCTCATACTCAGGTTTTGCGTTTGAAAGGGGCATTGCCTAACATGCAACACAAAACAAACAAAAACGCAAAATTACCGGCGTCCCAGTGTTGATGTGAACTCAGCCAGAGTGCTTATACATTTCACTTAGTCAAGTTGCCCAAATGCTCAGTAGAAATTCTAGTGGCTTCTCAACCTTCTGTAAGATGGAGGGTGTTACCAGCATTGTCTAGTAACTGGCTATAGTATTTATACATTCTGTAAATATAAGAATTTGTAGCAATCTCCTGAAAGTTGGAAGGGATTACCTGCATTTCCCAGTACTGGCTATAGTATTCACACAATCTGTTACTATAATACTCCTTTCACATCACCACGAAATACCCGGGATTTTCGCCAAAAACCCGGGTCTGGGCAAAATCTCGGGTATTTCGTGGAGATGTGAAAGGGGTACTTCCGGTGGACCCGTGTCAGAAGACCCGGGAATTCAACCCAGGTGAAAAGAAGGGTTATTCCCAGGTCCAACACAGGTAGGGGTGCAGTGTGAAAGGTGTTACCCGGGTTTTTCAATCCGGGTAGCACCTAACGCACTTGATTGGTGCAATTTTTTTACTGTTGCCAGAGCAACGATAAACAAATTATGCTGTCTGATGACGACAGGGCAGACCCGGGTCTCTGAATTTCCCAGGTCTGCCCTGCAGCGTGAAACAGGGTCTGTGACCCTGGGATCCTCTGCTTCCCCGGCAATATCCCGGGTCTGTGAACCCGGGATATTGCCGAGGCGGTGATCTGAAAGGGGTGTGTGACTGCCCTAATGAGACCATATGGATGTATGGATTATAATCTACACTCAGAGGCTGACCTTGATACGTTTGTTACTTATTAATTGATACATAACATCTAATCAAATCACATAACATTTTCAATATATTAGGCTAATATTCTCTTTGCTTTGGTTTTAATTAATTACTGGTGGTAAAACTGTTGGAAATTTGTTTCATTATATTTTTATTATTGAAAATAAAGTTTGATTTTAAAACAATAAACCTTTTGGTATAAAAGAGACCCAGAGTGCCAATGAGAGGATTTTTTCACACTCAATCCCTGTCAGGTTTTGCTAGTGTAATTAATGATTAGTATTATAATCTGTGTACCTCTCCTAACTTGGGGATGTGGTCCTACAGACAGAATCAGTAGTGCCAGATCAACAAGCTCTTCAATTCTGAATTCTACTTAATGCACACAGATATTGACCACATTTACAGAGATACAGACAGAGAGCGTGTCTGTGTCCGTGTCTGTGTGTGTCTAAAAGTTCTATCAGCCAGCTCTATTTGTAATCGTGAAGTGCTGTTCCACCTTCTTTTATGTAAATAAGTGTGCATGAGTTATGACGTATGATTTCTGTATTGAGCATTAGTGAAAGTGAATTATTAGTTCTTAACATTGAAAAAAGTAACGTATATAAAAAAAAAAAAAAAAAACTAAAATAATGGGGTTGTTTCTATTTTCTTTTATTTTTCATGTGCTTTTATCAATATATATCAACTATATAGTTAAGACCACTAATATCTACTAATACAATATTGCCATCTAGTGTTTCAAGCTTAGTATTGAAATTATACTAAAAATTTGAAACTAAATGTTTAAAAAATAAAATAAAAAAAAAGTCACCCGGATGAGGTGCACACCTCTACAAAGGAGTAGTGTCTGTGTACATCTCTCTCTGACAATACTTTGTTTTTGTTTGTTTTGTGTCTCTATGCAGAAGGCTCACATATGGAATGTGGGAAAGCCCTTACTGTACAATGTACCTGCCCTCAACCACCATACATATCAAGTACGCATGGCGAGTGGGACTGCCTCAGAATCTGGTGCATAAGGTCTACAATGTATCCAGTGTGCCTTTTTCAAACCCTATTTTACCACACACATATAGAATGTGTTATCTTAGTTGCCCAATACGTCCTACATATACGAATATACTGTAACCCACGTGAGCATATTAGCAGTCTGGAGATGGCACAGCACCTGTTTTTCATGGATCACTTACCTTACAGCAGAAACTTCTCCTGGCCTGCCAGCAGATACACAGCAGACATGCAATACCATGTGTGCTGCCTCATTGCTCCATTTTATAAGATGGGAGGAGACACACTTAGAGCCATGGTCTCTGTGCTGCAGCTGGCTTATTTTTGCCGGCTCTGTAGTGGTTATAGCGGTAGTGGGTTTCAGGCCAATCACTTACCCTGCATATGCCACTATTCTTCCCCCAACACTTGCTGCTTTTATAGCTGTTGCTCTCAAATCTCAAACAGCCTCTGTGTGAAGAACAGCTTGGACGTTCATAGAACACTGAGAAGATGTTGGGGTATCCATGTGGTTTCAGATTACGATGCTGTAATTATAGAGCAGCCTCCTCTTCCCACGTGGTCAAAGCAACAAATGAATGTCAGGAACAGGGCTGTCATTAGAAATCATGGGGCAGGAATAATACAAAACTATTTTTTGATTTTGTGCACTTTATTCATATGTTAATTTTCTCCTGTCTGCTATTTGCAGAATGAAAAGATTCCCAGTTGCAGGTGTGGGGGGCTCATTGAGTAACGGAGCGGATCCATAAATTTTCCTTTCATGAACACGTCCCTTATTTTATTCATCTTCTATTTCTTTCCCTGCTCTATGACTTTGAAAAGCCCTGTCGTCTTGCTTTATTTCAAGAACAGTAATACATTTCTTGGGCTGTTTCATAAGCTTCGTTACCAGCTGCTATAAAGTTTTAGGCAATGGAATAATTTCCAAATCAAAGTAAAAAATAAAGTAAAACAAAATAAAATCAGCAGCTTGTTTTTTTTCTCTCAGCATTAAGATGTTTGCTGTAAGGAAGAACGGTAGAAAAACTGTATGCATAACAGAGTCTGAAGCAGAATGAAAATTTCAGAATACAGCTTTATTTTGGCATCTGAATGAAATGTTTGTCACAGTCATATGAAGAAAAGAAAAAAAAAATCAGTAGATTTAGTGTCAAATGAAACTAAACAAACAAAAAATAAGTCACAGGGGCTGAAAGATACAGCATCAAGTGTCATATCTACATATTATACCAAAATTATTTACACACTGCCACAGGTTAGATCAGTCACAACAGCTTAAGTGAAGCACAGCAGGAACCACATCCCCATCCTCCTGCAACAGTGGCTTGTAAACATCTTCCTGACCACAACTGGTGATAAAATGAATCCTTCATTAATTGGATAACAGCAGCTCTCTCAAAGTGACCATGAAAGCACAGAGAAGAAAAGCAATAACAAGCACACTTTTGCTTGCACCACTTTGCTTTTCCATGTTTATTCTAACAGTGATAAATGTCAATTTACAGCATACAAAAGGATATGCTCAAAACAAGATTATGCTGGCTCCGCAATATTGCCCAACATATGGAACTATTATTTCTGGGTGATAGTGGCATCCTGAATAGCTATCCGTAGTAATCTTTGTTGTACTGACTTTGTATCCGGCCTTATTCTTTTACACACATTTCAGTTATTCATTTATATCTTTTGCCTGATAACTTGGCAGTACATAAGAAATAAGACCAAAGCACTTGTATGACCGGGCTTTTGTTTAAACCCATGTTACTACATATAAAGCAGAGTGACAAAATATTGTACTGTGACCTTCCAGAATTGTTTGACATAAATGTACAATATATATTATTGTACTGGTAAATGGGAGATAAATTGTTTTGGGAGTCCTGTGCAAAATAATATTCCACTTAGTGGGAATAACGTTACCCGGAAATGATTATGTGGTGCTAGAAGCCTAATTTACTCACCATTTTAGGTCAGACAAAAGAGTTTTGTTTTAAAAGCACAAAGAAAATACAAACAAAAAAAAAAATCCCAAAGCGATCAGTGTAACAATTCAAAAATATGGACTGGGACTACACGTTACCTTAAATTGTGTTCCCCTACATGTAGCTTTATTCCACTTATAATTTAAGTGAACAAACCCCACCTGGTGAGGCATATTATATGCAGCATTATCCTGGGGAAGAAGAGCAACAGCTGAGTTTTTTGTGTCAGCACAGGGAAAAGAAAAGCAGCAATGATGTTTGTGCTATATTAATGGTATATGTCTGAAATACACCGTAAACCATATGGGTTACCAAAAGGAATGGAGATATCTAATGATTTTCATAGAGGTCAGGAAAAACCTATATTATCAAGCAGCTGTTCAACTCCATCAAATTTGAATTTCTTTATACATTATAACACACATTGTGGTAGAAAACACTTTCAGTTAAGCAAAGTGCAACCGTCAAGTCTCATGCGGTTTAGATCTTGGTAAATTCATGATCTAATAAATGATAAAAAAAAGCATACATTGTAACCTGCCATATTCTACCCAAAATCATGAATTTCTTCTTCTTATAGTTAACATTTCCCAAAAAATAAACCCCAAGAAGAAAGCATTATTGCAGAATTATTGTGGTTGTTAAATAAAATGCCACGGCATATAAATGTTCCTTCTTGCACTCCCATGAACAGTGCTCCCAAAACTATAATTCCCCTTTGCCTCAATTCTTAATACAGAAAGATAACCTTAGCATCACGTCATCATGCTGTGACATGGTAATAATACATCATGAATGGAGACTGTTAGGGATTACCTGAAGGCAAAATGACAACTAAATGAGGGCGACACCTACCTAAAGCTTAAACTTGGAGAAAAATGTAGGAAGGTCTCTCATTACCTATGAAAACGACATTATAACACATCCTGGTCCCAAACGCAGAGATTATCTACAACTTTTGTCTACAGACAGATGAAATCTTGTTGCACATACAAAACGTATCACGACTATTGCTGTGTGCCTGGGAGGATGACGCTAAGTATTTTCCATCCATTACTGCCAGAGGCCCAGTGGCAGCCTAATGTTATCTGTATAGTAATCCAAACAATTGTGTTGTCCATTATGGTGCATTCTTTTGCATCTCATAATGTGCTGGAGTCAAACTTACAGTATCTGAGGGTCCCATGATTGCAGTTCTTGCTTGATTATTGCAAGTTATTTAATTCAGAAAAAATCAATTACAATTCCCAAAATATGTATAAAAATCTCTAAAGAGACTGTCCTCTTCACTCTCACACATACACACTCTAGGGGGAATGGACAAAGTGCAACACTTTAAATGCCATATGTACATAACATATCACTGAAATTTCAGGACATTGCGCTACTTGCCTTTCAACACCTGACCTGCCCTCATCAGCTTGGTGTAACAAACACGTTAGGTAGCAAAAGGGTTACCAAGATTTTCCTTTAAACTGAAAGGTAACTATGCTGTAGGACCTGTAAGACGGTCAGAATATATTCAAACAGTCCATTCACATAAGCACTTTGTTTTGGGCACAGACTGTAAAATATTCACATGTTCTTGCATTCCTTTTCTTTTGCCTCTTTAAACAACAGTGTTAAGAGAACAGTTACTGGGTGAGGGCCCGGTCTGACCAGCATTACAGAAGGCTTCGCTTTGTATAATATTAGGGGCCACAAGTAGTGAAGTGCTTCTATCTTCAGAGTCTTCCGTGCCACTTTGTGATAGAGGCAATGACGGGACTGTTGGTGGCAGTGGTTCTTCCGTGGTTTGAGGTGAAGATGAATTGCTACTGCTTGCAGTGGATAGCTGCCCCAGCACAGTGGACTGCCGAGTCCCTTGATCTACATTGGTATTTACAGGAGAAAAAAGTGGAATAAATTTCCTTTAAAGTATTACATATTACATCTACCACACCAAGTTTTATTTACCATAACTCATACCAATATCGCCATTTACACCTAAAATAGAACACTACATAATAGTTTAGAAACATGGTTAGGTTCTAAATTTCAAAGCAATTTAATAATAGCAATGACATCTGTATATAAGCACACAAGCAGAAATATACCCACCTGTTGCTGAGCATAGGATGATATCGGGACATATAGAGGCTTCATATGGTGGTGGAGGATCATCTGGATGCTGTATGTCAGCGTATTTGTAAGCGGTATAAGGGGGAGGTGGTTCATGGAAGTGGAAGGCTCCACCCTCTCCATCATCAGATAAATGTAGAGGGGTAAGGCCAGTACCAAACCCATCAGGTCCGTAGTCAAAGCCTGGCATCCTGCGGCCCAAGTTGAAATGATGCACTGTGAGGAAAAAGATATGATTTATATAAATAACAAAATTAGTAAATAAAAAAAAATTAAGATTTCAGTATATATTGTTATATTGGACAGGATCTAGAATTAGGACCGCACAGTTGCTCATAAGTCCATTTATACATAATAGCCTTATGTGCGCGCAATGATAAAGTTTGTGTGTGAGGGTAGAGAAAATTATGCATGCACAATTTTCCACTTCTGACCACTACCTTAAAAGCTATGACAACAAAAATAGTTTTGTTCTTATGGGTTTTATCCCTCCCTAGAAGCTGCTGAGGAGTCTATTTTATTGAACATATTCATTATTTACACTAAAAAGCTGCTAGCGCTCCAGGTGCTTTTTGATTGTTATTCTTAAATGTTACATTAAATGGGGAAGGTTAATAATGTAGAATCGTACATAAAGGCTTAGCCAATCCCTTCTGTACGATATGCATCCATACTGTCACTCACCACGCATACACCAGGTCACACCCAGCTGCTGGAGGCTAAAACGCAGCATTGGCATGTGCAAGTACCCTGTCCTTTCTTAATTCAGGATTCAGTACATTTATCTGACAGAATAATATGAAATGATATTACGTAAGTGTTTTCAGAAATAGTTCAATCAAAGTGATATTTTTTTCTTATGCACAGTGGGATTCCTCACTGTGGAAACAATATATTTTATTGAAAGACACACACAGTAAGCCTTATATTATAAAAGGCTCTGGAATTAAATGCTTAGTTGCTGCTTTGGGAACCACTGGTGGTTGATTACAAATGTGAAAGTGTCAGAAGATCGTACATTTTGTAGATCATAAACATATGATTTTCTTTAGATATACAGAAAAGAAATACAAGACTTCCCCAGCCTCTCAATACCTCATATTTACTAATGCACAACACCAACATAAATTTAGTTTAGCAGCCTATAGTTGCAAGAAAACTGCTTACAGTTGGCGCCAATTAAGGACTCAATGCGTTCCCTCCGCCTCTGCCGCAGCCGGTGAACCATAAACAGTAGAAGAGAGAGTATGAGGAAAGAGGAAATGCAGCTCACAATCAGACGCATACCACTGGCCATCGAATCAAAGAGGCTGTTTCCATCTGAAAGATAAAACAAAACATATGGTTTCCATACAATTTAAGTAGCAATTTTCTAGTTGCAAATAAATCCCTAAACAGCTCATGATATATTCTGTGCAATATTAAAACAGACATCTAATTAAAAAAAGAAGAAACCAGCACTGTCTTATGTGGCCAAATACAACTAGTTAAAAAAAACCTCTTCAATACCTTCCTAATAAGTTTGTAAAACAGACATTTTAATTTAATACAACAAAATCTGGTACCAGACAAATAAACAAGTATATAAATAATAATCCAATAAAATTGCATATCAAAAAAAATCAGCTGCCCTATAAACAGAGCTAAAGGAGCGTGTTTACTATTTACAAAGTCTGAGTTGCCGCCTTTATATTAGTGTTTATAGACCCAGAAGCCAGAGTAAAGGAGAGGACTGGCTCCTATTGCTTGTGACGGTACATAGCTGCACTGCATCATTAGTTCTGCAATTAAGTGAATATAGACCCACCACCATTCATATGGACGGATCATTGCTGCACTGAACCACCAGCCTTTCAAGTAAGGTAGCGGTTAGCTACATTCTGTATTTTTTAAGAACCTGTGGATATTGTTGCTAATAGGATACATTGGTTCAAATTTTGCTCCGTGGTTGCCATTTCCAACTAGCTGTACTTTTGACTCTCATACTATCCATTTCTGCATATATTGTCCTTCTCCTAATCCCTTCATTGTTGACTTATTTATATTATTGGTTCATTAATTGGTCTCCATATTTATACAAGAACTTTTGTGAAAGTGGATGAAATAAAAAATACTTTCTGTGGAGGTTATATTGTTTATGTGAAGCAAAATCATATTTACAAAGCAGAGTGCGAGACTACTAACCAGGACAGTGCATTATTCTTTTTAGATTCTAACAGCTCCTTAAGACTTTTTTTTAAACATCCGATTTAGAAATTCAATGTGGAAAAACCCATTGCCATGAATGAAAACTATGCATTAGGGTCATTCCACGTCAGTTCAACCAGTGGTGTCCACCACCCATCTCCGATTAATAAATAGTTTAATATATTGAAAATCAATATATATTAAAATAAAGGTCAAACTGTTGAGATATTGTCTTTTTGACATGCTCTGTTAACTAAAATATTTTCATAAAAATCTGTGATGGGTGGCGGACATTTCATTTTTTTGGGGGTGATCTGATGTGGAATGACCCATTAACAGGATGAGAGCCTGCTGATTGGGACTGTGCAACACATTATATAATTTGTTTATAGATAGATAGATAGATAGATAGATAGATATAGATAGATAGATAGATAGATAGATAGATAGATAGATAGATAGATAGATAGATAGATAGATAGATAGATAGATAGATAGATAGATAGATAGATAGATAGATAGATATAGATAGATATATGTATTGAAGAGTTTTTTTTAACTAGTTGTATTTGGCCACATAGGACAGCGCTGACTGCTACTTTTTTTTTTTAATTGTATGTTTCTCTTCTATTAAGGTCTTACCAACCCTTTACCAGCGTCTAGTGTGGCTACACAACTTATTTAGGATTTACTTGTCCCTAGCGCCAAGTAGTTGGTTTTTGTTTTTTAATTTACCGTTTAAAACATTTTCTCTTGTGACCTGTCCACATTTGTGATAGGAAAAAAAAAATTTTTTGAGAAATATTTAAATACAGACATATTTTGTCTATCAAATAAATGTATGCAGCTGAAATCAGCCTGTCAGCTCTTCCTGCTGTGCAATTTATCACAATAGGATACAGTGGGCCTGATCCTGAACTAAGCCGATGCGCTGTGCTTACTAAAGCACAGCGTATCGGTGTTCACTTACCTTGACACTCCCCCTGTGCGGGCGTATGGCCCCTTCCTTACGCT
>WWET01002609.1:125332-139264 GCA_011038615.1 Limnodynastes dumerilii | reverse complement strand
AGTGGCCCCCCCCCCCCTTTGAAGAACTCAGGAGACATCTTAAAAGTGTAAGATGCATGATCTGTATTTAGTAGCACAAGGCACATTTAAGCTGGGTACACACTGGAAAATTATGACAATCGTTAAACAGCTGTGACATCTTACCAGTGTGTATTGTCCAACCATAATTCAGAATTGTTAGAAACAGCATCATGTGGTCATTTCATACGTAAACCAGGCTAATTTTAGCATTCAGCATGTCCCAATGTCTGGAGAAATCTTTAGTATGTAGTGAGACACAACCTTTACTACAGAAATTCCCATTCATTTCTCTGCATACGGCCACCTATGAGGGAGTACATTTCATTGCAAGTTTGTGGGAACAGTTTGTAAGAGATCCACAGTAAAACTGAGAGCAGTGTGTGCATGGGACTAAGACAAGACATTAAAAATTATACATTAGGACAATCCAAGAATTTACTTTAACTGCTAAGAAAATGTTGTTCTATTTCCTATCTTACTGTACTGACAGCAGTGCACTGCATGGCTTCTAACCCTTTTCAATGAAAAAGGTCAGTCCAGTTATGCAACACAACTGCAAGCAGTAGCAGAATGGCAGGTGTTGTCTGGATTTAGCCCACAAGAACGTGTTGTGCAGAGTGATTTTAATGCCACCTGTGCTGTAGGGTATCAATATCTCAAGCACCAGGTTCAGGCAGATGGCCAATTACATGTCTTCTACAGCAGGAGCAGTAAAACATTACAGCTCTCAGAGTCCACTATGCTATGTATTTTCTCCTGAAACTGTGTAGACAGAAAATTAGAAATGCATATTTTTTTTATTGTACTTTAAACCAAAGAAAAGTCAGAACTAAATTCAAATACATAAAACGTAGGGTGATAAGTTGACTTTTTTTTCCAGACAATTGGCTTTCAATAACCGCCAAAAAATTAACTTCTATGATAAAAGACCTAACACAACAAAACATTGGTAATACTGCAAACCTAAAGTAACGTTGTGACAGGTAATGCTAATTAATAATTAGAGTTTAATGGAAGAATGAGGGAAAAAAACATCAAGGAAAAAGGAAAGCCATTAAGTACATTGTTATGTGGAGGCAGGTAGCACTGTCACAATCTGTTAAAGACTAAAGATAGCATCATCCTACAATCTAGCAGTGGCTGGTTGTGAAGAACACAAGATACCAATGACCTTTGTAGTTATATTGAGCTCAGGAGCTTGAAAAATCTTAGGTTACTGATACAGCTCTATAAAATTAATGTTCACACCTGCAGACTAGCCAAATTAAAGAAACATTGTAGGGTGTCTCCAACGTAAAGTAGTATTTCTTAAAACAAAAACTTTCCGAGTAATCTACTTAACAAACTAATGCATTAGAAAACTCTAAAATGTGAATGCTAAAGAAATCTGCAGTTATGCCAAAATTTGTGCTTTATTGTAGCAATGTCTTAGTAAAAGACCCTCTGTAGAATTTTGTTTTGCTTACTCAATAAATGTACATTATTGAATGTGGATAATAATTAAATTAGAGGACAATAAACTGTATTAACACTTAAAAAAAAAAATCTATGAATTCAAGTATTTATAGAAAGCAATTCATTTCCTGTTTGTTTTCAAACTCTAGACTAGGTTAGAACACACTTTACACTTTAGTTTTTTTTATGGTTAATTTAATAGCATATGGGAAGGAGTTGATTTAAAGATGGTACCTTGGAAGTTATTCTATGCTTTCTGAGGTTCTCCAGGCTTAACAGACTAAAAAAGGAACTTACTACAACTGTGTAAAAGTTGCTGAATGAAACATAAAACGTAACAGCAGAGAATAATCCCTTCTTCAGTCAGCCTGCCAAATTTTCCTTGTAATGAAACCATACTGGCCCTAGGCCCTATTTAGCCCACAATTTTTGCTTTACGTTTATGTTTAATCCTAGGATGTTTAAGTTATTTTAGTTTATTCCACTTTATAATCTATACCTTCAGTGAAGTTGTTTATGGATATTTCCTCTAAACCCTCCAGTTTTTAGTGTGTGCATTCCTGTTTAAATATATCACTTCCACTAAATAATGCCACTTTCCAATATAAGTACCTAGTGTTGCAAGATTCACACTTGGGCCATAACACAAGAATTATCATATTTAAAAGAATGTTTTACTTATAAAGTGCATTAAATAAAAAACAAAAACAGGTTATGTAGAAGCTGCTAGTGACCAAGAAACAACTGTTTGCATAGATACAAAATTAGCATGTAGTGTGAATTATATCATGGTAGCCCTCGCCTACAACTTAGGATACATTATGTCTTAGGCTCTGTGCATGCATCAACATCACCTTCTCGACACAGGACAAGTGAACTCTCCTTCTTTAATATTTAAGGCAGCACACTTGCAGATAACGGATCTGTAGACTTACCCGGACAGTTTACCTCGTCACTCTCATCCTCGCAAGTCGGCCATCCGTCACACTGCCAGTTCAAAGGAATACACTGGATAGTACCACTATGGCACGCAAACTGCACAGGTGTACAGCGTAGTTCTGTAAATAAAAATAAACAGGGGACTCATTTTAATCACCAAGTTGCTTAATTTTAAACAGGAAACTATTCTATAATATTTAAATATAATAATATAAAAAGTATATATAAAAAATAATATAAGAGTATATTAGTGTATTAATTGAAGGAAGAAAAAAAAAAAAAACATAAGTGACCCCCTTACTAATAAATGAATGTACACAACATTTTATTGTGCTCCTACTTTTTATTATAACCCAGATGAAGCATTTGTCATGCTAACTTACTTCCCAACCAGTAATTCCTTCATTCCTTTATTATGCTGCCATCCGCACAGAACAGTTTACAAGAGGTTATAACATGCACATAAATTAGACTTTCTTCAATTTCAGAAATACTAAAGCTACATGGATTTTTTAATATATTGACCAAACATCTACTATGAATTATGCTTTGCATATCTCGTCTTAAGCCAATAGAATCTGTGAAAAGTCAGTCAAATAAAGGTAGTGTAGAAAGCCATGACATTCAAAGCCTTAAAGTATCAGTATTTAAATTTTAGTGAGTAGCACTTGTGTCTCAACGCTGAGGTCAGGAGTTTGATTCCCATACAAGGCCTTATCTGTGTTGAGTGTGTATGTTCTCCTTGTGTCTACGTGGGTTTCCTCCGGGTACTCCGGTTTCCTCCCATACGCCAAAAACACGTTGGTAAGTTAATTATCTGCTAAATAAAGTAACGTGTGTGTGTGTGTTCCTGTGTTAGGGACCTTAGTATGTATGTATGTAGCTCCAATGGGGCAGGGAATGATGTCAATGTGAAACATTCTCTGTAAAGCGCTACATAATCTGCTATAAATAAACCTGATAATAAATAACGATTACTAATAGCAAGCCACTGTCCAGATATACTCATACCACTTCTTATATGGTAGAAATGTTACACAGATTACGGTTTCAGCTGTGTCAAATAAAAACATATAAATTAAAGGTGGGGGGGTGGAGTATGTATTGTGGTTGTTTGTATATGTCTTAAAACATCCAGTGTAAAAACCAAAAAAAATAAATATATGAATAAGTCACCTTATAAAGTACCACTAAAGCTGGGCATACGATATATTTTCCATCCCAGCAGGATGTGACCTGATAAACAGGATGATCTCAAACTAGGAAAAGGTCCAGATATCAGCACCCCACACTTCTCCAGCTTGGACCGATAAATCTTGCAGGAGGCCTATGAAGCTAGACTATTTGCAGGCTGCAGACTCTGTTCTGATTGGCTGGTCCTCCTGTCACTATCAACAGGTGAACCATGCAGCAGGCCTATTGGTGGCTACAAAAACACCCTGCACATGAGGAGGGTCCAGTTATCAGTTAGGAATTCTGAACAATTAGATAATTGGACCCAAGTGTTACTTTGCCATTTTGTTTGGTCCAATCACCTTAATAATTGGATGATCATACCAATAAAGCGCTCTAGTGTGTTTCCAGCTTAAAAATAAAATTGCACAAGCATCACTGGCTGCTGCATTTATAATTTTATCACAAGACATAACTCAATCACTTAATATCCTGCCAGATAAATAGAAGCAAATGAAAAGCCACGCATTCAACATTTCCTGAAACCACAGCCATGCAGATTGAATATAAACAGTGTATTGATTTGCTAAGATTTTAAAAGGTTACACAAATAGTTTAAAAGGTGCTTATGAGGATATGATTTTAATTGTTGGTATTTCCTTTTAGGCTTAAATAGTACAACAAAACCATCAGACATTAATTTTACCTAAGTCTTGTAAATTCTATAAATGATAAATAGACAGACAGATAATATATGTTAAAAATGAAACACCCTTCAGATACATGAAGTAAACATTATAATAATATTAATCAAGCTGAATATGTTGAATATATTCAATTAAAAGGGTATAACATAATTTGTAAACAAACAACCCGTTAGTTCTCCAGTGGTATAAAACCGTAGTATATAGAGTTAAAGAACAATTAAAAAAAAAACCCTAGATTTAGAATATTCTTATAGTTATCCCAATCATGTTTAATTTTTTTCTACAGCTCCTACCACCGCAAATGGGAGGTTATTCCACTTATCAACTTTCAGTGAGGTAATTTTTCTGCACATTCGTCTAAACATACCACCCTCCAAATGGTCTGATGAGGACTTCACAGAGCAAGATATTATAACTTCTAGAATCAAAAAAAAAATAATGCAGATATCATTTGCTGTAATAGCGACTTGGGACAAAGCCCACCTGATTGCTATGAATCAACTCGGAAGAAGAAAAGTTTAAAAAGCCTGTTGGCTATGAGCTTGGTAAACTATTTTATATTGTTACTGAGAAGGTATAACTTGGGTTTAAGTCTGGTTTTGTATTTGTTTTTCCTTATAGGCTTTTGCCCTAGATGGAACAAACTTAGAACCTGACATGAAAGGCATTGCGAGTCCCCGCTGCAATGTTACACATTGCAAAATAGGGACAGCCGAAAGTGTACTTAGAGTTAGGCTGCTGGAGGTGTGACTTAGGGTTAGGCTGCGGGGGGAGGGGGGAACTTAGGGTTAGGTTGTGGGGAGACTTAGGGTAAGGGTAAGAGAGTAGGGAAGCTGAAGCCAAGAGGGCTGTTTAGTGACCTTTATCGGTTCTGTATCACTTTAAGATGTGTTATCACAATGATAGTTACATGCTGAACGTTAAAGTCCAGTCCTTGTTAGCCTGACTGGTCAGTACTGAAAAAGTCTTAAGCCTACATCATATTTGCCTATTAAGCTCTGTGTAAAGTCTGGATACAGTTTAAGTGCTTCAGATTCTGTTTATGTGTGGGTTAGCTGTTACATGGGTAATCCAACATAAACAGCATTGTTTTTCCAGAGAGCAAAGTTTAGTGGCGTAAACCCAGCAAAAGGTGTATAAAAAAAAAAAAAATAGCATATTTTGCTAGAATGGCAGCCTATTTAATGCCCAGACTGACTGCAGAAGTGCTGTAGACTGATCCAGCCTACCATTGTAGGGAGAGGCTCCTGGATGTGACTTTTGCTGTATGCTGAACAAAGCTGATTGAAACTGGAAGCTAAGTAGAATAAATACTTTTATATTTATCTGACGTGTGTGTATTGCATTATTCCCATAATACCCATAGTGCACTCTTGAACCTATTGTAAAATAACCCACGACAACAGAAGCCGTGTTCGGTGCTCCGGGGATCGATTGCTAGGCATCATCGAGGCATAAGCAATAGATATCTCAGCCAGTTCAGAACTGGCTGGGAGTGAACGGCCCTATCGAAATAGGGCCGTTCACTATGAGGACCCACAACCCATGAAAGGACAACCGCACATCTAAAAACACCTGTCCCATTATATATAAATGTTTCCTGCCAATTAAACCTTGATTTTTTTTCAGGATAAAAAAAAAAAATAATTATGTCTCATCTAAAGTACACGAATACCCTTAAGTAGAATCAGGTCAATCAGTAAATTATCAGCTAGTCAACATATGCTAAATACATACAAAAAAGCCCCAAAATGTAGTGGTTGGTACAGATGGTAACCCCATCCAAATTGATGAGGAAAGATTTTCTGGTCAATGGAAATATAATCGCAGAAGAATGCTAAATGGCGATAACCCTCCTCTTTCTGAAGATAGTAATGCAGATTTACAAAACAACAGGAACCATGGACGTAGAATTCATGAGCCTTGGGTTTATGGTCTAAAGCAAGGCTCTGATTGTCTATATCTTTATGTGCAACAGCGTGACAGAAACAATTACACCAATCATTCAGCGGGAATGCGAAATAACGAATGAAAAGCTAAATTCCATCAGCTACCGCCATTTTACGGTGAACCATCAAGAAAGTTATGTAGACTCAGTGACAGCAGTAAACATGCAAGTGACTGAATGGTCAATGGTTGGATTCTAAAACACGCATTTCAAAGAAAATGGACATGTTCCTAATGACCTGTTTCAATCACACTTTGATCACAGTTCCTGGAAAGTACCAAGAAAGGATGCAGAAAATGTGTTTTTGGCATCTCTGAATGAATTACCGGCGTGTATATCTTATTACTTTATGTTACTAAGATTAGATTTGTATGTCCTACATCATAGAATTAAATATAAAGCAGCACCGTTCATGAATTTCTTTGTTATACAAAATGGTACGCTATGGTGTAAAGTTCTAATAGCCTGCAGCCCGTATACAGAATACCGGACGTATAACATATACGTCCAGTGCTTAGCGATTTTTACTACTGCGCATGCGTAGTCATTTTTTAACATAATCTACGTATCTTCTTACGTAGATTGCGTAAATGCGGTCTTTCTACGTAAGAAAAAGGTAGATTAAATTAAAAAAATTACTAGGCATGCGCAGTAGTAAAAATCTCTAAATCTCTAAATATGTTATACGTCCGGTACTCTGAATACGGGCCTGCATGCTTAAGTAGAAAAGTTTTGGTAGTCCGCACGCTAAAGTAGTACTGATGTTTATTTGAAATTTGTAGATAGGTTTACACAATCAGCTTCTAATCAATTTAGGAGCCAAGCATCTGAGGATAAATTACACCAGTATATTTTTCTGAACAACTAAATATTCTCCGTGACTTCCAGCGGGTGGACTGCTCTAGGCAGCCACGTTTTTACTGAGCTCCTCTCCCCGCGGTGCAAAGCAACCATAACCAGCTGGTAAAACCTGCCGAATCACGGCACGCATCGCGGGGGAACACCAAGAGGATACGAGGCAGGCAAGAACCCACTTTTCTGTCGGCTCCCTGCACTGCGATCGGCGGCCATCTTGTGGTGGGTGGTGAGACTCCGGAGGACGCCGCAGTTTCCTAAGTGTCTCCTACACACATTTCTCCTGCGGTACGCGGAGGGGAAGGCCCAAACAGCGGCAAGGGACACACCCCGCAACGGAGAGGTGACGACAGGACCTAATCCCAACAAACAGCACTTTGGCCAGGTACCTGACACCCCTTGTCCCCATGGAACCTGGTAGAGGGGGAGGAGGCCCGAAAACGCCACTGCCACCAACGGGGCATCAACTATTAAAGCCAATAAATACCCTTGGCACCTAACAACCTGAGCATGCGTGATAAGAGGGACAGCACGAAAACAGCGGAAATTACGGGTGGCAGCCTGCAGCTGGGGACACCGACGCCATAGAAGTAACGGCTCTGACCTCTTCCAGTCCCCTATTATAGTCCAGATAAGCGGAGTGGGACTGCTATCAACAGTACACACTGTACTGTGCTGGAGTGACTGAAGCCCCTGGCCCCCCCTGAATTATCTAACGGGGAGCAGCGGACTGTGGGGGACGCAGCTGCTACCTGGACCCCTGGCCTGTATTGGAGGAGAGGGGGGGGAGTGGAGGTGCCACTGGTCACCCTGTGAGGGGATATAACGCTATACCCGATACCTAGACCCCTCCACATTACAACGAGGGGCCAGTACACCACATTATGCACAGCAATTGACTTATTTGATCACCTGGACCTCACTTCGTACAGAGCAAGAGAGACCCATAGTACTTGGACTATACACTATAATTCCTGTAAACACCACTTTGTGACTATTATCGCCTAGTGCAGGCCTGCACTTTACCCTGGACAGCTTTCCACCACCGCCGCCTCTCAAGCTGCCATCATCTTTTAAACTAAACTCCACCATGACTAAATAGTGCATGGCCCCTATCCACCACGCATAACACAGCTTATCCCACGCATCTGTGCCAGGCATCTTCGCCTTGCAATCACTCTCACTGCAGGGCCACCCCTCAAGACCATGACTACCTGTATGATTATTGCATGTCTGTCAACAAATCCACACCTGCGGACCAGGCGATCGACGAGTGGCGGAGGCTTTACATAGAGCGTATTCATCTGGAACACTTTACAAAACAGTCCCAAGGACACCGACCGGACTCACATTAACTGGGGGTACTTCTGGATACGGAGTGGCCTTCCAGCAACTGATTGATACCTTCTAGTGGACCCACCTACCCAGGCCACAGCGGATTCAACCAGCAGGACCGCCGCCTATTTCATCTACCCTTCTTGGAAATACTTAGCTACCCAGCTCATCCAGGCTTTGGGGACATTTTCAGTGAGGTTTTGAGGCCTTGGTGATAAGTAATTGTTTTCTATCCTGAACCCTCTTCTGAACCTAGTATTTTTCTTGCTTAGACAGGCCTTTATATAAGTTGAGTACTTGTTGTTAAGTGTTTTTGCTGCAAAACGATTACTGTCAAATGTACTCCTGCATGTAGCATTTCCTTTTAACACTCTTAATAGTTGTTAGAAATATGTGTTAAGTACTATCTGTTAAATGTGGTGACCTTCTTGCATATCATTAGTGTGGGCATGAAACGCTTCTTGGGGCCTGCAGAGGATACCGGAATGGGAAAGCTACGCAATAGACAGGGGGCAGCCGCTGCCTCCCGCAATAGTCCACCCTCCCCTAAAACCCCCGCTAAAGAAACCCCTACTGTCTCATCTCCACCTGCTGCTCAGAATTACCCTCGGTCCGCAGCGGACACAGCAAAAGAACTTTCTGCTTACTTACTACCTATGCTAGAGCAGAAGCTCCTACCTGTCATAGAAGCGAAATTTGATGCATTGCAGGCGAGTTTTAACAACGCCATCTCCACAATGGAGGCTAATACAAAGCGCATAGTTACGTTTGAGAACGTGTAAGCGATGTAGACGATGCCCAACTTACCTTTCAAAATACTGTCCAGCAGCAAACCCAAAAAATCACCATTTTAGAGGAAAAAATTGAAGACTTTGTGAATCGCAGCAGGCGCAATAACATCAGGTTCATATGTATACCTGAGCATGTAAAATCCCCTGATCTGATTAATTACTTACGTAATGACCTTCTGGGTGCCCTAAACATTGGTGGGGCCTCGCAAAACATGGTCATAGAAAGGGCACACAGGCTAGGCCCGGAAAGATCCGGAACTGGTGACAGGCCCCGCGCAGTAATAGCCAGATTCTTAAATTATCAGGACAAGGAACGTATTTTAAGGGCTTACCGCGCTATCCCGGAAGTTAAGGTTGGTGGTAATAAAATACTTCTATTCCAAGACTTCTCCGCCCAGGTATCACAGCGGAGAAGGGAGTTTGCCCCAGTGTGTAAAGCTCTGTATGATTCTCACTTCAAATTTACTCTTGCCTTTCCGGCTACTCTAAGGGTCCAACATAACGGGCAACAATATACTTTCACTAATGCCAAGGAAGCAAGAGATTTCGTCTCCAAACTAGACATGCCCTCTGCGCAACCCACATGCCCCACTTAAGCATAAATCTACCACCCAAGTTTTTTCTCTTAGGTCACCACCCATGCTGACCACTTGTAAGCCTGATTGCAAGGGGTTCAGCGACATCCCCCATAGATGTTAAGTTTGTTAATTTAATGTTTATCATGCCCACGGTTTTGGACAACTTTTTTGAACAGGAGGAAAAGTTGGAAAATGAAACCATTGGTGCCAGGCTTTATTGGTCATTTCTATGTTTATATGTTTATCTTTGTCATTCCCATATCCGGTGTACATACCCGCAGTCCTTGGGGGGAGGTGATGTTCTGCATTTCCTGGGTGACCCCTGGGCGCACAACATGCACAAATAAAGGTTGTATTTCCTCGCACTGTAACACTTCGCATCCACTTCTCAAGTTGATACCTGTTGGTTTAAGAAACGTGCTAGCTTTCTCTAATGGCTGACAATATGGTTTGAATTCCCCTATCAAACGTAGGCGAGTGCAGGCTCATCTCAAAACCTTAAAGCATAACATTTTTGCAAGAGACACACTGGTCTGATCCCACGAACACACTAAAAGCCCCATGGATTGGTGAATGCCTTAGTGCCAACCACTCCTCTAAGACTAGGGGAGTGGCGATTTTATTTTTAAAAAATCTACAATATGAGGTAACACATCAAGTTACAGACCCACATGGAAGATTTATCTTGGTGGAGGTGTCTCTGGGAGCTGAAAATTACACACTTTTAAATGTATGCGAACCCTGCCATGGACAGATCCTCAACCCCACATTTTCCCCCCTCGAGACCATCTGCACTTTCTTAAATCCACGCATGCCATCTCCGATCCGTGGAGAATACAACATCCCAATGATAGAACATATACGTTTCACACCTCAATACACCACACATTCTCACGAATTGATTACTTGTTTATTAGTGATACTTTATTTCCTAAATTATTGGATACAGACATCCATACCATACTAATTGCGGACCATGCGCCTATTTCAATAAGCCTTCAGCTCTCTTAAATGCAAAATGGACAGAATACGAATGGTGCAACTCAGAACATAAAACCAACCCTATTTTATATTGGGAGGCAGCCAAAGCAGTGCTCCGAGGACACATCATCTCATACACGAGCAAAAAACGTAGAGAGTTCACAACAAAATACAAACAACTACATACAGAGGCTACTAGGCTATTCAGACTATACTCCCTGGACCCGTCTGCTGACAATTTTTCCATATATAAAAACACTAGGCAACTATTGGAAAGCCTTCTCTTGTCACAGGCTCAATTAAATCAAGAAGTTCTTCAGGTGGGGTAATAAATCTGGTAAACTTCTAGCTAATCTCACCAAAGCTTACAAAAAAAAGGACGCAGATCACTACCATTAGGGACCCTCATACCAACATCCCACATACTATTCACGCGGACATCCAGGCTGCATTTCACAAATAATATTCATCACTATACACCGCAAAACCGGAATATCCAGACCTCCATAGTTTAATCCTGCAAAAGGATCGTTTACCTAAACTAACTAGTGCCCAAGTAGAGATGTTGGGCTCAGGCATCTCGGAAACTGAAGTGAAAGCCGCCATTTCCGCTTTACACAATGGGAAATCTCCGGGTCCGGATGGGTTCTCAGCAGAGTTCTATAAGATTTTGAAACCTAAGCTTGCCCCGCCCCTTGCCTCTTTGTATCAACACCTACACACCGATGGCCCCACTTACCCCACGTTTAACCAAGCATATACCATTCTCCTATTAAAACCAAACAAGCCGGCAAATATGGTCACATCATACAGACCCATTACACTTTTAAACCAGGACTTTAAGTTACTGGCAAAGATCATGGCGAACCGCCTTCAATCCATCTTACCTTCCCTTCTTTCACTCCACCAAGTGGGGTTTGTCTATGGCAGGTTCTCCGTAAAGGCAGTCAGAACAGCAGTCGCGGCGATAGTGGCATCTAGGCGTTCTAGGCATCTGGGCGAACAGAACATGTTGTTAAGCCTGGATGCCAAAAAGGCCTTTGACCAGATCTCATGGACACATCTGCAGAAGATTTTCGCCCAAAGGGCCTTTGGGGAAAAGTTTAAGCATTTTATCAACTTTATATACACCGCCCTGGTCACACAGCTATTAGTCAATGGAAGCTACACAGACCCTGTGTCTATGACTTATTATTCAACGTGGCGCTTGACCATTACTTCGAATCCTTCAAAATTCCCCAGATTTTAAGGGCATTAGTGTGGGCTCCAAAACCACCAAAATCACGGCTTTTGCCGATGATTTGTTATTGTATGTGTCCAATCCCAGAGACTCCCTTGCCAAGATCTTCACTACTATTGAGGACTTTAGGAAGATCTCGGGTTTTGTTATAAACCAGGCAAAATCCCCGATTGGCTAGATTTTTCCACTGTTGCTATGGCAACAGTAAACAAATCTCTTTCTAGCGTCGGAAACCTGTAAAAAAAAAATTGCACGTATAGGGCATGCTGATGCTTTGGGTTTTTTATTTTTCTAAATTACAACAAAAAACGGTTAATGGGGGGATTCATTTTCCCAACATCAAGCGGTATAGCCAGGCAAGTCACATGCGCATCATTCGAGACTGGCTCCATGGCACAGGCTGCTACCTCTCTGGAACAGTCCTTTATTCCTGATCTCTCCCTGGTAGCTTTTCTACATTGCAAAAAAACAGATTCCACCTGAAGTTGTAGACAACCCTCTATTAATGTCAGTGAGAGCAACCTGGAGAGCAATACGAAAGTCTATCTCTCTTTCTCCCTTTATTAAAAAATCCAGAATTCCAGAGGGGTAAAAGCGGAGTATCCCTTTACCAGATGGCCCGCAGTGCGTGTAAAATGTCTCAAAGATTTTGTGATTCCCAGAAATGAACAAATACTGTCTCGAGTGCAAATTCAGGAAAATTTCAGGATACCAGCGCACCACCAATTTGCACTACAGCAAGCACTGCACTACACGAGGTCCGGGACCCAACACTTCACACCCCTAGACTGGAATAACGATTTAGATAATCTATTAGCGAAACCCTTGAATGAGAAAGGAACGATTTCTCTTCACTACCATTACCTAAGGGACAAGTTGGATTATTCCATCGTCCCACGGGGTTTGGCGCATTGGGCGACCATTTTCCCTACCTTAACAATAGAACAAATCTTAGAAACCCTACAATCCTCTGTTTCCACGCTAAACGCTAGTACATATAGGAAGATGATACTATGCATATTTCATAGAGGTTACGTATCCCCGCACAGGAGATTCCAAATAGGGTTAACAGACTCGCATCAATGTCCAAAATGTGGAAGCCCAATGGCGTCCCTATTTCATTGTTTTTGGGAGTGTCCCCATATATGCCATTTTTGGAGAGTGGTACACTCCTTCATTGCATCAGACTTGTTGGAAGAGGTAGCTCTCACACCAGAATGGGCGATCCTTGGGGTATTAGACACCACGTCCCGAATTACCAGACAAAGCAAACAAATGTTTCTATTATTGTCGGCAGTAGCTAGAAAGTGTATCCTGCAGCAATGGATACATCCTCAGCCACCCACACTCACCCTATTCCAGAACAAGCTGTACTATCTCTTCCGCATGGAATGGCTGGAGGCTACTTTGGCAAAGAAAAAAACAAGAAAAACGCTTTTTTAAAATATGGTCCAACTATATCAACAGCTTGGAGCCTTCCCTTAAGTTGCAGATACACACCTGTTTTAAAGATACCCCTTGGTATGAGACCAGATTTCTCTTAGGTGATCCCCCGATATCTTTGGATGTTTTAGATACATCTGAAGGTACATTGGTCTGAGAGATATGTGTTAAGTGAATCCGGTGCGCTCAGGGGTCATCACCTACTCGCCTATTTGTATGCAATAATAATAATAAAATAATGGAAGCTACATTACTAACAAGGACATTATGCTGTGTTTCAATACCACAAGATCAAGTACAAGCAATACTTTATAAGGCACTGATGTATAATCAGTGCCTTATAAAGTATTGCTTGTACTTGATCTTGTGGTATTGAAACCCTTCTACAAGGGAGACAGATTTCACGAAATGACTGTATTCAACTATGTGTTATGTATTATATAATGCTCCAATGGTAAAGATAATA
>WWET01002609.1:106557-125159 GCA_011038615.1 Limnodynastes dumerilii | reverse complement strand
TTCTCCACATGCCTAAACAATCAGAAACTTTCACTGTTAAAAAATGCAGATGCATACACACAGTGAAGGAAAATTTTCCCACTATACTGTGGAGAGGCTTAAAATAAATAAATAAACCTCTTACCCCTCCATAAAGGAACATGCTAGAAGAAAAGCTTCTGATTAAGCACTGTTAATTTATGCATGGGACAAAACCTCAAACATTCCACAGCACAGTCCTTTCAGCAATGTCACAAAAAACCTAGATCCATTTTTATATTAAATATCCGTGGCGTCCTCCTCAGCAATGAAAACCAGTAGCTCCCTGAGGCTTACATATTCATACATTATGTGAGAAGCATAAACAGGGGATGCAAACGCCTCACGGGTATTCTGAGATGTTCCTTTCAGTTGGCTAATGAACCGTGAGAATGGATTCTCTGTCATTTGAATGAATACAAAGCAAAGACTTGGATTTTGAACTTGCGGGAGTTCATTGTTTTATCAGTTGCAATCAGTGCAAGTAAGAGTTACAAGAAATAAGATTATACATTGATAGATTGTGACTGATGCAAAAATACAAAGAAGAAAAACAACACTAGACCAAAAGAAAACAAAACACTACTACTGTCTTTAAAGATACGTAGGATGCACCACCCCCTAACATGAAGCTTTTATTATACAATGCTAGAGTATAGTGACAAAGGATACCAAATAAAGGTAGAAAGTATTGGAAGATAATAGATAATACATATTTCCATTTAGACAAGGAGGTCCTTGTCTAATGCATGATCGAACCTATTGCATTATCAATAGAAATATATAGTCACAGTATTTAGTATTCATAACATGCCAGAAACACCATGAGAATAAAGCTAAACACACACTGGGCTGTTTTTAAACAACTATCATGCCGATCTCACAATAGGCAAGACAGAGACACTAGTTTGTATGGTCCAACAATTATGTAATATCATGTGAAACAGTATCACATTGTGATGTATGGATTTTTGGGAGCTCATAATATTCACGATCAGCGATGTCGACAAAAATCTTCAGTCTGCACCGTGTCCCAACGATAAATCGTCTATAATGTGTACAGCCTGCAATTGATAGGGACTTAAACCAGGAGATCATTATTTTAAAGAGATCTGATTGTGTTAAAATCCCAGTGTGTACCCAGCTTAAGTTTTTTGTCAGATGTTAAAAAAATCTATTTTGAAAATTATTTTTAATGCTTATGGTTTACTTTCAAGTTTTAAACAACTATAGCCATAAATTGTTGGTGTTGCAGTACAAATAATTGTCTTTGTTTATGCATGTATGTTTCAGTTACATTTTGTGACCACTTTATTAGCTATATAATTCAATATATGAACTGAATCTTATATTGAAACCAGAGCTAATGTATGAAGTAAAAATAATATTCAGAATGGTTGAAGCAGCTTAAAGAAACTGATGGGTAAAATAAAACATACATTTATTTATAGAATATATATAAAAATGCAATATGTTGCAATAATAATGGCCAGAAATACTAAATAAAGTCAGTAGTGTTCTCCGATGGTAGACATCTGCTTCAACCATTCTGAATATTACTTTTATTTCATCATACATCAGCGCTAATTTCAATATAAGATTCAGTTCATATATTGATTTATATATGTATATTTTTCTATAGTGGGCTACCTGTAGTACATATTACCAGCAGCTGTATTATTGTCCTTTGGGAAGCGCTGTCTATTTCTCTACTGTTTTTTTATTTGTTTGATCACTTTATTAGCTACACTAGCCAATTAGTGAAAATATCTAATTAGCAAACCATGCAGAAACAACTCTGGAGGGGAAAGAAAAAACAAAAAAAAACAAGTACACAGTCAAAATGTTAATTTTCTGACAGCAAAGTGTGAAGGAAGAGTCATGCTAGAGACTGTTAGACTGGGTGGGCTGAGCATCTGACAAACAGCTGACTTCCTGTAATTCTCATGCAAAACAGAATGGAGTGAGCAGGAATTCACTTTGCAAGAATTAATTGTTGCTGACAGGAGTCTGAAAAAGGACAAACTGGTTTAAGCTGGGAAAATGTAACTGAAACATGCATTAAAATAGTGCTCAAATGTTTTTGTTTTTTTAAGAATGTAAAAAAAATTTAGGAGCTAAATGAAACAGTTTTAATTGACTGTGGTTGAAGGTGTCATGGGCGGCTTGCTTTAGTATTGCAGGGTTGCCGACTTTTCAGAACTTCCCTCCGGGAGAACCCAGAGGGAAGCCATGGATTTCTGCAAGGGGGACGCGGCTAAATGACACGATTTATGTAAATCGCGTCATTAAGCCCCATCCCGTCAATCATTCCTTAAATCTCCAGCGTTTCAGGGGATGGGGCTTGACATCATCAAGCCCCGCACATCCCTAGTAACACTAGGGATTACAGTAATAATCGATGGCTGGTGGGGCTTGCAGGAGCTTTGCCGGCTCTCCCGGGATACCTGCCCAGATTTTGGGAGTCTCCCGGATATTCCGGGAGAGTCGGCAACCCTGCAGTATTGTCTGGGGTAAAGAGTGGTTAATTAAGTGTAACGAGTGTGTGTTTGTGTAAAGGAGTTCCTTTAGTATGAAATTGGAAGTTAATGTCAACTTGTGTAAGTGGGGGCAACTTATGTATGTAAGTAAGTGGAGATAGTGAAAACTGGATCGGATAATAATTAAACAGTGTTCTCCCCAGGCCCTTTTAGCTGGGTTCTCCGCCTGGCTGTTTTTTTACGGGCCGCCCAGTAGCTCCAGCATTCAGTCCCAGCTTACAGTGTGTATGTAATCCAAATGGCCGTACAGGCTTTCAGGCAATGCTGTTCCATTACTTGGCTGCAGAAAGTGTGAACAGCCTGTCGGAGAACAAACTGTCAGCCATGACTCGCTTCCTACACTTTGACAATAGCGTGACAAGAGGTCACGGTAGCATCATTTACAGAGCATGAAGAGGGGTAAAGCAGAAGAGGAGGAAAGACAGCAAAAGGTAAGGTAATTATGAGAAAGAAGAGGTTTTTTTTTTTGGTTTTTTTTTAAGAGAGGTTGGGCATTAGATGTTTACAGAAATGCAGTGGAGTAGGGGGTATTGATGGTTGGAGGCACAAGAGGGAGATATGATTGATTGACACCTACAAAAGGGGGATATCTGGATTTATTTTGGGAGTGTGTTATAATTACTCTACGGGTCACTAATGCTAACTGGCCAGTAATGTCACTAGTGAAAGGCTTGAGATGCTGAAAGGGGGGATATTGGAGGGCTGCAGACACACAAGGTAAGTATATTGCATGGCTGTTGACACAATGGGAGTGGGAGATTGGACCTAATGCTATGTGCGTTTGTGGGGAGGTATCACTGGATAAGAGTAACTCAGAAACTTTTGTATTTTGGTTACTAATAGGTTTTCTGCTTTTTTTTATGACACTCACAAGGAAGCTTTTTTTTCTTTCTTTATACTGCATTGTGGTTACAAGAATGTTGAATTTATTGTATAGTGATCACAAGAACGCAATCTGAATTGCATGGTGTCTGTATGGTTTAGTGGTCACTAGGATAATGCATGTATGATATGGCTGTTACAAAGATATAGTCTGTATTGTAGTCTCTAGGATGCAGTCTGTATTATAAAGGTAGTGACCAGAATTTGCTTTCTTTTATTGTGGTTTCTTCTATTATGGGTGTTAAATTGTTAAACATGAGGGTACAAATTTATAGTTTGCAGGGGACATCGAACACCATAGCACCCGTCTCAGTACTTCCATTCACCAGTAGGTTACAACCAATAGCACAAAATAAAGTTGTGTGATAGATAAGCATCTGAGGATGCTGCCTTTCAGTTGTACGGCTCCAGCGAGGAGCACCGCAGTGGGCACAGATGTCTGGGTTCAGTCCAGTATTATAACTGCAAAATAACACGCTACACCCGCATGCCTACTTTTTAATACCATCCAGCTGGAAATATTTTCTGGGGAGAACACTGAATATAAGTAATAATAGCCAGTAGTAGTTATTGATGTCAACTACTCTAACTGTAAAAACTAGAATTTATTCCAATTTTAAAAAAGGAAAAAAAAATATATAATCAGCTGGATTCTAGAGGCGAGTACTCACTCTTACTACTATCGTGTATATATGTTTGACGTGCAATCCTTGTAAAACAATCACTGCAAAAAACATGTTTTTTTCCAAATTATATAATTTATTAATTTTTATTTTTTTTACCATTTCAGACATACATTTTGTGTCATAAAAGCGCTAAAATATATTAATGGAAACTGCATTTACCACTTGCAGAATAAAACTCCACAAAGCACATCATTCTATTTGGTTTTACTAGCATGAATTTAAGTGTATTGCAAATGCCTCCACTGGCACAGAGCAAAAGAACATTTGGGATGTAGCAACTGTACATTTGGATTTACACCATGAATGTGCCCTCTACTAGAATTCTTCAAGAAAATGGTGCCGTTCTAACAAATAAGTTGGTTAAATTATAATGTCAAAGACTATATTTTATTTTTACTGCTTAGCAGGAGTGTGCCATGGTACACCATTTTCAGAAAACTTTAACAGATTGAGCAATTTACATTTCATGTATAATAATCGCTTAACTTTCATTATACCATATACGATGTCACATTTTAGCATGTTTCACATATCTGATCCTCAATAGATCTGGGCTTCCAAGCAAATGCAACCACTCTCTCGCACAGAGTACTGGCAGGTGAGCCCTATACATTACAGATGAAACTCGAAAAATTAGAATATTGTGCAAAAGTTCATTAATTTCAGTAATTCAGCTTAAAAAGTGAAACTAATATATTATATTGATTCATAACATGCAAAGTGAGATATTTCAAGCCTTTATTTGTTTTACTTTTGTTGATTATGGCTTACAGTTTATGAAAACACCAAAATCAAAATCTCACAAAATTACAATACATGAAATCAATAAAAAATAAATACAGAAATGTCAGCCCTCTGAAAAGTATAATCATGCATATGTACTCAGTATTTGGTTTGAGCCCCTTTTGCACGAATTACTGCCTCAATGCGGCTTGGCATTTCTATGGTGTTATTGAAGACCAGGTTGCGTCAATAGCAGCCTTCAGCTCTTCTGCATTGTTTGGTCTCAAAATGACCATCTCCATAAAGCTTGTCTGCTGAAGGAAGCATGAAGTGCTCTAAAATGTCCTGGTAGACGGATGCGTTGACTCGGGACTTAATAAACCACAGTGGACAAACACCAGCAGATGAAATGGCTCCCCAAATCAATAAAGACTGTGGAACTTCACACTGGGCTTCAAGCATCTTGGATTGTGCCTCTCCATTCTTCCTCCAGACTCTGGGACCTTGGTTTCCAAATGAGATGCAAAATTTGCTCTCATCAGAAAAGAGGGTTTTTCATCAGTGGATAACAGACCAGTTCTTTCTTTAACAGACCAGTTCTTTCTTTCTTTAGCCCAGGTAAGACGCTCCTGACGTTGTTTGTTGCTCAGAAGTTGTTCAGGTTTGACAAGAGGAATACGACATTTGAAGCCCATGTCCAAGATCCGTCTGGGTGTGGTGGCTCTTGATGCATTAACTCCAGCTTTAGTCCACTCCTTGTGAAGCTCCCCCACACTTATGAATGGCCTTTTCCTGACAATCCTCTCCAGGCTGCGGTCATCCCTGCTGCTTGTGCACCTTTTTCTTCCACACTTTGCCCTTCCACTTAACTTTCTATTAATGTGCTTTGATACAGCACTTTGAGAACATCCAACTTCTTTTGCAATTTCCTTTTGAGACTTTCCCTCCTTGTGGAGGGTGTCAATTATGCTTCTCTGTACAACTGTCAGGTCAGCAGTCTTCCCCATGATTGTGAATGCTACTGATCCAGACTGAGAGACCATTTAAAGGCTCAGGAGCCCTTTGCAGGTGTTTGGAATTAATTTGCTGATTAGAGTGTGAAACTTTGAGCCTATAATATTGAACTTTTTCACATTATTCTAATTTTGTGAGATTTTGATTTTGGGGTTTTCATAAGCTGTAAGCCACAATCAACAAAATTAAAACAAATCAATGCTTGAAATATCTCACTTTGCATGTAATGTGTCTATATAATATATTAGTTTCACCTTTTAAGCTGAATTACTAAAACAAACAAACTTTGGCACAATATTCATATTTTTTTTTTTTGAGATTCACCTGTATAGTAGGGCAGTTCAGAAGTCTGGAAAAGGTGATGGGTATAAGGAACCCCTATATTGTATCAATTAAATTCCTTGCGCTCAGTATAGATAAAAAATAAATACAGAAGCCTGGCTGTTGTCTATCCAGATGCATGCACTTAAGCAGAAAACATTCCACGTTTTTCGAAAGTCTGCATGTGGCCCTGGGTCTCTGACTATAGTTGGAATTAATTTTATTCATTCTTTTATTCAGATGCCATCTGAAAAAGGAGCTGCATTCACTATGGACCAGATTCAAATGTGTGATCCTTAGGTGCAGATACGCATGTATCTGCACCTACTTCCCCACCCTTTTTTTTTAGGTGTCTAATGGCAGTTATGAGTGCCATAGGCAATCTTAATTCACTGTACGTATTTTCCCTCTTAAGAAGGAAAAATACGCACGGACGATCCCCAGCCCTCCCTCCCTCCCAGCCTAATCTACATTCATCGCCCACTTTACCTAACTTCCCCCTGGAGGCTGCCTTGGCACGCCTCCTCTAACCTTAAAAACTATGTGCAATGTTTAAAGGCCGCAGGTAGTTTATCTATGTGCTTATAAGCTTGCGTAGTCAGACTGATGCCCAGTTTCAAAAATCGTTAAATTACGCACCTAAGAAACCTCTGCTTCTTAGGTGTAAATCAGGGCCTTTGTGTCTCTCAAAGCTATCTGTTATAAACCAGCGTTTACATTCTAGCAACATAGGAGAAACGTGTCTACACTGTTATCCTGAATTGCTGATATGATAAAAACTTGTTACAGCTTGTACAGTTACATACCTGGAAGGTAGGGGTGTGTTTATTTCAGTGTTGCAATAAAAAAAAACCAAAAAAAACTTTTTACCAACTATCAAAAGAACATAATATCCAATAATAGACTGATTAAAAAACAAACAGGGTTGTGAAACATATTCACTCTTAGGTGTCGATTCAGAGTTGCACTTATACCTTTTTTTTTTTTTAGGTACCATGATGAACTGCAAGGGGAGGTTATTTTAACTTTATTTTTTAAGAATAAACATAAAACTATGCATTATGTGAGTTCTATGTGCAAGAGTAAAGTATTTGCCCCTTGCTTTGAAAAATGGTTTATCCGAGCTGTACAGCTACCTGCACCTACTTTACCTTCACTCCCAAACCCTGAATCAGCCCCTTATACTTTAATTGTGTTAGGGGTGCAGAAACAGTGTGATTGTGACATGTGCATCAGACTAAGCTCAAACCCTAAACAGAAATTTAACACCACATTCATGTCAAATGTGACTCAAAAGATATTTACCAAGAAGTAAAAGCATCAAATGCACTACAACATTGACTATAAATAAAAAGTAAACAAATCTGTCCATCTGAATACATTTTATAGGAATTAAAGAACACCATCTACCACAAAATAATGGATATTTACAAATCATGCATCTATGATGGGTTTACTGGTAACCACCTCTCAAATGTTTTCAAAATATATTATTAAAAGTAACACCAGATAAGCATTCATAACAAACTATATCAGCTATAGATCTACTCACTACTAAAACTATAAGCATGCTCACCTGATTGCAGTCTTGCGAGAGCTACTGGAGGACCTGAAATTTAAAATTTAAGAAACACTTACCAAGCTAAATAAACTAATGAAGTACAACACAGACAAGAAGTGTAACATAGGAAAGCTCTAGAGATCAGTACTAATTATTTAGGATGGGTAATTTTAAGACTAGGGTATTATATTAAATTGTAAGCTAAAAAGTAATCTATATACTTTCATAGGACTAAGAGATAGGTAAATATTATGGTTTATCATCTTTACTCATTAAATATAAATTTTGATGTTAAACAAATACATAGGACAACAATCATTATATATTCCATAAAGAGAGACTATGGAATTGCATGGGCAATTCATTATATTATAACTGTATTTATAAAGCAGTCAATAAAAGAGCTTTATGAGCATTTGTCTAAAGCTATATGCCCAATATTTATAGGAACTAGTGCATCCATTAAAACCGTTTCCAGAACAAAGATTACAAATTCATTTAATACAGTCTACTGTTTTCAGTAAACCAGGCTACCAGTTTGTCTAAAATACATTAATAAAAAAAATAAAAAACAAAAAGTGTGCATTCTCCAGATTCCTTCAACCAAAAGCTAATCCAGAATTCTATATTTAATGTCTAACAAATAAAGGTAAATCACAGAGTCTGGATTACATTTATGGTGAACATATTATATAATATGAAATGCCATTGCAAGGACTGCGCACTAGTGCTGAAACATAGATTACTGAATATGACCATTTTTTCTCACTACCAAAGTGGTGCACTCACAACCAATCGGAAGCATCGTTTAAGAATAACCAACTCATAATGCAAAGTATTCCCTGGCAAAAAGTGAAAATCCTCATGCAAAGCATTTCACTTTTATTTGATGTGCAATGTTTACCTTCTGGTTAATTTCATTGTGTCTTGTGTTGTAATCTATTCAAAGCTATCATTTCCCCCTGACATAGACATAGTGTAATTATATATAATGGTGTATAATTGCTTAAAACATAATTGAAATGGAAAATCAGCATTATTGTAACTTCAGCAAAGTAAATACAATGCTTGATAAACCACTGGCTTAAAGTAGCAATGGAGACTTTGAAATGATATAAAATTTGTTTGCACATTTCATACATGTTCCCACAATTGCTAATGCCACCAGCATTACATTCCGGAAGCCTTGTACAGAGTTTTCAATCGCTTTTCTTGGAAAAAGGATTTATTTATATTGTTGCTTGTGAGAACAGGTGAGGTATGCAGACACCAAGATTTCTAACCAAGAAACCTGCAAGATTTTCTACTGTTTTACACTGTTATTAAAATCTACAACAAACAGGAGATGAAAGATTCCTGGTCAATGCATTCTACAATCAGTACTACTTAAAACGCTCAATTTTTGCTTTCTTCTCATTTTTTTCAGCACCGATAACTAATGTATAAAGTCATAATTTGTCTTAAAATCAATAATGTTATTAAACATTTCCTCTTTGTATCAAAAATCCTATATGTCCATTTTAAAGTAGGTTACTTTTGTACACTTAATACTAGACAGAACAGGGTAGTTATTCTTAGATGGCAAATATCTCCATGTGAAACTTTGCAACTCAATGAAAGCCATTGTGATTATACAACAGGATCACAAATGCCAATGTACTTCAAAGTAACAACTCAATATTGGTGACATTATATATACTGCACAAAAAAATTAAATCTGTAAAAATAACTAATAGCCATTAAAACCCACCACATGAGGATTAAATGACAGTTCACATAAATATGCTTTTAGTGAATTGGCTATTGTTTTTAATGCAAAACACACAACTCCTAGGGTGAATCCCAATAATCACAGAACAGCTACATACAGTACTTTTATGTAAAAAAAAAAACAATAATAACAAACAATATTTCTGAAAAATTACTTCTGTCAAACATTCCATTAACAAGACCAGGAAGACAGAAGGAATAGAAAACGCAAAAGACAACATTAATTTTCTTTAACAAATAATACCTAAAGAAAAAAAAATGTTTTACAATATAGTTAAAACAAATAGAAATGTCAAAAGGCTTGTTATGATTATACTTTGCTATTGGCAATGCATACTGTCATGTGATTTGCATTGATAAAACCTTTATTTTGAAATAAAATCAGAAATCAATGTCACAATCACAGCTTTATGGAAAGGTTACTAGAGGGTCTTGGGATGCAATGGTTTTACAGGGTATTATTTCTATAGAGACATAGGAGGCATGTCACAAACTAGAGTCAGCACAGCTTTACACCAGGTCAGGTCTGCAGCATGTGACCTTTAGTGACAGGAACACAGTCAGTCAGTGACTGATTAATTGATTAGGGAGAAATCCAACAGATGTCACTATAAAGAGGCAGACAGTCATCCAAGTAAACCATCAGCTACCATTACCACTGATATCTAGTAATTACACATATCTAGCAATCAGTGGCACCTTCCCAGCACATACCTGTCTACCCCGGCTGAGCACTATCCCTTCACTCCCGCCCACAGCTCGCCATTTTAAAGGGCGTTTAGGAGTCCTGGGCCTCCGGTGCACTCACCTGGCCGTAGCGGCTCGGTCAGGGTTAGCACGAGCAGAAAGAGGAGGAGGAAGGTGCCGCTGTCCGGTTTGGGCACCATTTATCCTCCGTTCATCCTCCTGCAAGAGCAACAAAATCCGTACAATTGCCACACGGAAGGAGCTCAGCGTGTGCCTCGGTTCAGGTACTAGCGATCTTCCGCCGTAGCAAAGGACAAGACTGCTACGACTTCTTGCATACCCAGGTTTTTCCGTCCTGTTCGGTAACGGGTACCGCACCGATGCTCTTAGCTCCGGGAACAAGATGGCGGCCTCCGTCACCTCACAACAAACAGAACGCAGCCTAGCCAATCACAGGCCGCCAAGGGCGGACTTTACGTTATGTCACGTGAATCCGAGCCCGGACGCATGAACGAGGACCATGGCCGGGTGTCTATGTCAGGCAAGCACCGGGAGGGGGCGTCACCGAAACACAGACACAGATTACTCTCTTTAATCAGTAATTAGGAAGTTCCCATGTAATCTGCCAGAAAGACGCTGACACACTCATTTCATTGTTCATTAGCTTAACTACCCAGAGGAAAAGCGCTGTTGTGCTATGTCAATACAACCCAATATGTTATCTCCAACAGTATTGTTATTAACATTTATTTTTAAGGTGCCGTACGGAGGCAATAGCAAAGACAATAGTTGCATATACAATACAATAAGTAACAGAGAGTAAAAAATATGAAGGAATACAATACATGTATAAAGCAAAAATTAAATACAATACAAAAATATCAAAACAATATGTGAGGAAAATAAAGATGCTGGATAAGTGTGTAGGAGCAGATGCATACCCTCCAACATGACCCCCTCCATTCGGTACATAATACTCTGCTCTTCCTTCCTAATCTCTGATTGCAGTCACCTGTGTTACACACCTTTCTATTCAAATAACTAGTATAACACAGGTGACTGCAATCATTTTAAGAAGGAAGAGCAGAAGCAGAGTATTATGTACCGAATGGAGGGGATCATGTTGGAGGGTCTGCAGATGAATAAGGAGAGATATAGACAGTAGAGAGAAAAAGGTGGGAAGAGATGATGACAGGGTAGAGGGATGATGATTGGAGGAAGGAGGACCCGGCTCATAAAAGCTAACATGCTAAGTGAGAGAGGGCGAACAAACAGGAGACACAGTGGTGAAGATGAGGACAAGTAAGCTTAGGTGGAGGAAAGGTAGGCTAGCCTGAAGAAGCGGGTTTTAAGGGATCAACTAGTCATACTTCATGGTACTTGTAGGAAAGACTAGCACCACATCTCGGGTTCAAATCTTCCAATAAGATTTTATTCATAAAGAATGCTTATAAAATTAGAATCCCACCATTAAGACAAATAGGGGATATGCGGCTGATCATTGGGTGAATGTGCACTTAGCTTGGGACAATAAGAAAAGCATTAAAGTAGGCAAAGACTAAAGAATCATTTTAAGATACACTGGTACAGCTTGTAAAGCAATAGTAACATTTCTGCCCTTATAATGAACCAATTGTTTCTTCAACTTTTATAGGTTCCGCCTTTGTTTTTATAGTCTTAGGGATCTGTGAAGTAATATGTTCTGCTTTACGGGAGTGATAATGGTTCTGTCTACTTTTTCATCAGCTTTTATCTAGTAAAATGGTCCATAAAACTTAAGTCTTAAGGAGGGTCAATATGAGCCAACTCTTCTATAAAACAATAAAGGTCACTGCTGCCTTGTTCCTAGCAGCTTTCTCCTTCATTAATAAAATAACATTTAACCACTCCACTTCTCCAGACTTTCCCAAACTCAAAAATGTATTTTATGGATAAAGGGATGGATCAAGAATTAAGAAAATCAACTGATTTCTGTATGTGGCACATGCAGTACATATACTACAATTACTACATAAAATACATCAAATACATTATATAAATAAAATACATTAAATACATTAGAATTATTAACAAAAATATTATTATGCAAAACATTACAATAAATACATACAATAAATTAAATACATATAAATTATTTAAAAAAAAGAAATACTTACCAACTTGGATGGGATCCAATCTTGTAAATTTTTAATCTGGCGGAAAGGTATTGAAAAAAAAAAACCCTTGCAGAGCAGGAAATCTTGGCGCTAATGACAATTTTACTGTCATTGGCTCCTATTTATACCCTTAGCCAGCATGGGAACATTTCCAACGTAGTATGGAAGATCCAGTGTAAGCACAATTTTTCTTCCAAATCCATAATTCAAAATAAGCTTCATCCTCATTCCACACTACACTTCCCCCACAACTCACCTTATTTGTTCAAACCACACCCTCTTTTCCACATGTTCTGCCTCTTTTGTGGTCCATGAATCAGGACAGACCCTCCTAAATTGGGATGTGAATGATAACAGGTGTATAGTGCAACACTCACCACTGCTAACTGCCAAATACATGCAGTGGAAGGCTCAGAACAGACTCCCAGGTCAAAGTTCTACCAAGCGTACACCGATGAGAGGTCCAACCAGGACCCTAAACCCCCCTAAAACCTTGCCAGAAAGCAACTGGACCACCTCGCATTGGTTTCATTCCAACCACACACTAACCAATAATCAAGGCTATATCTCCTCCACCAAATAGTATTAGCCAAGTAGTGGTAGGATTGTTCAGCTACTAAAACAATTGGTTACGGTCAGGAGTCTTTTTGGACTGTTTTGTCAGCATTCCAACACATTGATTCAATGGTATTGTGTGTGGCTGCCTTCATTTTGGACTTTTTACATCTGTACTAAAGAGGATCTGAACACATAATCCAATAAATGCAAGTCAAGTATTTTAAGACTATTAGGCACAGTATGACAGCACACTTCAGTCTACCAGAAATGACTGGTTGCAGACGCTAGTGACAATAATTGACAATGATACAGACAACACCACAATGTCGGCTGTATCACTGTTGAAAGAAAGTATGATTAAAACAGAATGTTGATTAGTCAACCCTGTCAGCACTCTAAACGTATACTAAACCCAATAAAACTAATACACTGGTATATAAAAGAAGACGTGACCTACCAGCACTATAAGAACAAATATCACCTGCTGGTACTTCCAAATTTAAAACAATATGTAAGCTGACAGTTTCCCTATTGCACCCGTGCTGCCATTCGAAACCCAATCTGTTCAAACCAGACTATCACGGACTGACTTGGTTGGGGATCTGTTCTGGTTTCCCGGGGATGTGATAGGGTTTCAGTGTGCCATTGGAAGCTAGAGTGTTTGCTGTATGATCTGCTTGTGTTAGTGGGCAAAGGGTTAAGATAGTTTGACTGGACTGGACAAAACAAGCATGACTACACTTGACCAGGACTGGATAAATTTAGCTGGACTGGATTTGACCAGGACTGGATTTGACCAGGACTGGATTAGACCAGGACTGGATTAGACTTGATAAGTTTAGCTAGACTGGATTTGACCAGGAGTGGATTAGACTTGATAAATTAAACTGGACTTGACCAGTACTGGACTGGACTCGACTTGACTAACAATCTGCAGACAGTAGAGGTCTGATGCCTGAGTAGTAATCTGCAGACTGTTCACTGCTGACTGGGATAACAGGCTGATCACTGCAACCTGGATTAGCAGGCTGATTGCTGCAAACTGAGTTAGCCAGCTGAGCTAGCAAGCTGTAGACTGCAGGATAAAAACTTCCAAAGGAGTAAACAGGAACCAGGCAACTTGAGTGACCAAATTGTTCTGGCACAGGACTGACGCAAATCTAAATAGACCAGGATTGGATAGCCTGGTCATGTGATTCCTAGAGATGATCTCTGATTGGCTGGAACAGATCATGTGAAGATGGCAGGATGTAATAGTCCTGGAAGCATGGCAATAGCCAGAAAGGGCAACAGACAGATGACCCCTGACACAGTAAGTGCTACGGTTTGTGACACAGACATTCAATAAGTGACACATTTGACAGCTTCCAACAGGGAGGCTGGTTTGCACTCAGAAGTAGGTGGGGCTTCGTATTACAATGTAAAGTATCAGTTACTAGTTTTGGCCCTGATTCACATGTAAGAATGTATCAAAATATACGCAGGCCTTGTACGTATCGTGGCGTATTTATGCGAATTGCGCATGCACGATCCAGATGTTCTATTTCGTGCCTAATGAGATCCATAAGAAGGGGCGTGCCAGTAGTTCGTAAGTAGGAAGTTAAGTTACAAATGGTGAGGGAAAGCATTTAAATAGGGCAGTATGGGCTGGGTTTGCAAGCTCCGCACAAAGTGTTATGGTATTTGCGCATACTTATATCTAACTTATTTGTGAATCAGGCCTTTTAATATTAAATTCATTGATATTAAATTAATAGGTTATTAACCCTGATAAGACAGCAACACATGCACTGTGCTGGGTTTAAACTAGAAACTGGTCTTAACCTGCATAGATCCTAGAGGTATACGACAGAAGTTTCCCCTCTACCCTAGGAAAACATATACCCCCTGCTGCTACCATTAAGTTTTATGTTGCGAGATGTAATGAGGTGATATGATGTAATATTCAAATACAACATAAAAACACTTTTCTAAAATCACATTTTTTTTATCTCCCTAGTCAAACATATAAACTGACCATGTAAAAATACAAAGCTCCAAGATTTGAACTCATAGTGATAATAACAAATGAATAAAAATAAGGAACATGCTTAAAAAGTACTACTTTTCGGGCTTTGCCCTTTCTCAAAAGGTTTGATGTCTAAACATCACTACAATTGTCTGGTTGAAGCTTTCATCATATGTTTTAGTGAGGTGTTCTTGTGTGCTGCATACATTACATATTGTATATTCCAATATCCCAGCGCTTCCCCACACATTTTAATTCATTGGTTTTCAGTTGCTGGTGGAGTTGCAGCATGGATTTTTTAGCGCATTTTCAGTGGTTTTTACATATTTCTTATTAGTGGTATCAACAAACCGCTATAGTTTGAGGCCTCCTGTAGGAGCCTATAAAGCACAATGACTGTGTGCCGATATTTGTCAAGATCTTAAGCAGTGAATGTGTATTAATCAAAGAGTTATATAATACAATATGGAAAGTTGTAGAGATGCAAAAATGCATTTGGGAATCTCAAAGGGTAAGGGTCACAAACTGTTGTAAACATCATTTGGCAGATTTTTTGGAGCAAGTACATAACCAGCATTCTGGTTTCCTAAAGGTCTTTCTGCAAGGTATTTCATTGCAATTTCCACCTTCTATTCTCCCTATTTCCACCCAAAGGTCATTAACTTTTAAATGAAAGTTGAGTTTAAAAATCTGAGAACACTAGTAACTCTGTGAATAAAACTTCTCTCTTCCCCTTTTATTCATCCCCACTATCCCCATCCCCTCTTTACTCTAAACTTTAAAGTATGTATGTTTTTTCTTAACTTTAGTTAATTGAGTCAGCCAATGGATAACAATCAGTACAGACAGCAGTGCATAACAATACAGAGTAGCTGACAAATATTACTTTATAACCAGGATGTAGTGGCCGCTGTGAAGGCCCATTTTCGACTGTAATACAGCTGACACCTTTTTAATAAAGAATATTTCAAACACTATAACATGTAACTGTAGAGGACTGCAGCTCTGCAAACAGCCAAAAAAGGGGCTTCTTTGTTGTATCCAGACATCTGAACCGTCCCCATTTTATGTAAGGACAGTGCAAAAGTCTTAGATACTGTGGGGATCAAGCAGCTGTGTGCTATTTAATAATTGTTTAAACTGGACATGTGTAGCCAGAGTGACTACACAATCTATGTAGCCCTTAGGCGCATAGATTAACTATGTGTGGTCTTCAAAGTTTTTTAGGTAAGAGGAGGAGGACCACAGCCTCTGGGGGAAGTTAGGTAAAGTGGGTAGAGGGAGCAATATAGATTGGGCTGGGGACTGTCCATGCGTATTTTCTCTCCTTAAAGAGGAAAAATCCACACGGTGAGTTAAAGAGGCCTATGGCACTCGTAAATGCCATTAGGCACCTAAAACAGGGGCGAGGGAGGGGACCAGAGAAGTGCAGATACATGCACATCCGCACCTATGGATCACACGTGTGAATCTGGTCTGTAATGCCTTAATTGTAGATATACAAAGAGGGAAACGTTGGTCATTCTCCGACACATCTGATATTAACCTAATGTCACTGTTCACCTAAGACCAGACGTAAGATGGAAACAGGTCTTAAGAGAATTCCCACTAGTACAGAATTAAGCCTCCAGAGTTGATTATCTTGAGTAATGGTTACTACTGAACTAATAGCTGAAATGGAATATCAAGTAGTACATGTAGCTCTTTACATTGGTGGCTATAAGAAACTAGACAACATAAATGATCAATCATTAGGTAATTAGGATAGGGTAGCTCTGGGATCATGAATAGATAGATTCTACTATATAATAAAGCAGTGTGGGCAGGAGGTTTGTTTTAAGAACTACTAATTTGCATAGCCGGGTGACATGGATTACACCAGGAACAAGTTGCCCTAGCCTTTCAATGAAACACATTAATTAATTTAATGGGGCTAATTCAGAGTTTGAGAGTAAGGGCAAAACAGGTGCAAGTGTACAGTTTGACGAAACCATTTTGCAAAGTAAGGGGTGCTAATTAATTTGAAATATTTTACATGTTTGGAAAATACTTTACTTTTCCACATAGAACTAAAATACTGCATATCTTTATGTTTAATCTGTAAAATAAAGTTGAGCTAAGAAACTTCACCTCTCCATTCTAATTCTGGTTTCACAATTATAATTTACCTCCCCTTGCAGTTCAACACGGTATTGCTCAGGTCCACACTTACACCTAAAAAATGTGTACGTGTAGCTCTAAATAAGCCCCAATATGTTTAAGTAAATAAATAACCTTATCCTAAATAAAACAGAACATTATTCACAAAAGGACCCTTAACTCTTAAAAAAAAAAAAAAAAACATTACGTTTGCTTATTATCCAATGTCTAAAAAAAATGAACAGAAAACAAAGACATCAGTTAAGTATTATGAAATAACGTGAATTGTGACATCATTACACACACAAGCTCTAAAAAGGACTTCACACGGAAATAATGTAGACAGCATTTCACCTGTTGAACGCCACCTCAATCATGGAGAATTTTAATGCACTTAAACAACGAGGGTACATCATAAGAAGGGATTTAGGTGAAGGATCCTATGCAAAAGTAAAGTCTGCATACTCACAATTTCGAAATTGTAATGTTGCTGTGAAGATAATCGACAGGAAAAAAGCACCACATGATTTTTTGGAAAGGTTCCTTCCTCGTGAGATAGAAATACTATCACTAATGAACCATCATTCCATTATAAAAACACATGAGGTTATTAACATTCCAGGAGGAAACATTTACATTATAATGGAGTTGGCTGTCCACGGGGACTTGCTAGAATTCATCAAGAGCCGAGGAGCCATTACAGAAGAAGTGGCACGCAAATTGTTTCATCAACTGGCTATTGCTGTAAATTATTGCCATGACTTAGGAATTGTCCACAGAGATCTGAAATGTGAAAACATTCTTTTAGACAAAAATGTCAACATTAAGCTATCAGATTTTGGCTTTGGAAGACGAATAAGTTATGATGAGGCTGGAAATATAGTCCTCAGCAAAACATTTTGTGGATCAGCTGCTTATGCAGCTCCAGAAATCTTGCAAGGAATACCTTATAATCCTAAAGTCTATGACATATGGAGCTTAGGTGTTATACTTTATGTAATGATTTTCGGTTCAATGCCATTTAAGGATTCCAACATCAAGAAGATGTTACGCCTACAGAAGGAGCACAAGGTAAATTTTCCACACTATAAACATCTTTCACATAGCTGCAAAGACTTAATTTATCGTATCCTGGAACCAGATGTTAGCCGTCGTCTTACAATGCATGAGATTCTTAACCATACCTGGCTTGCCACAAGACACCAATCACCAGAAAATCACAGCAATGAAGTGAGCTCTGAAGACCCGGCTTCTGTTTTAAAGCGAGAAACCGCAAACACTGAAAAACAACCTGCTACTTTTGCAGCAAATTGCCAGGAAGAAGACCTACAGCAAAAGCAGGCAAGCACCAATATAAACCAGGCATGTATTCTAAAAAACTCAGAATCAGGAGCCAGTGAGGCGATAGCGGCAAAGGCAAAAGCTTAGACAACATACACACCTTAAACATGCAAGGTTATGATGTTTAGTACTTAGTAAAAGCAAATCAAAACTCTATTGTCTTTAGCTTCTTTGGATAATTATTACATTGATATATAT